>JASDQU010324910.1:2320-12922 GCA_032191745.1 Picea mariana
ATCAAACATTAGTGTATATTAGTGATTATCTTCCTGATTTAGGGAGGAAAATTAATATGCATTTCATTTAGGGTGTCAATAATGTCAACATATATGAAGTGGAGGTCTTGGTTGGAAATGGTAAAATGAGGAAAGTGAAAGGTATTATATTATTTGATTTCTGTCTATATTGTATTTCTTCAATTTATATTATACCTCCATCAATTATTATTATTCATTATTCTTACTAATTAATATTTTTTTTATTTCAGTTGGTCGAGTGTGGGATGCACTACATTTATACATTGCTAACAATCTTGATTGGATGAAGCTATGGATAGAACAATGTGAACAACATGATGGTAGGTTATCATGGGAAGGGGTGGCTACATTAATTAAAAGAGCTCATCGTAATGAAGATCACAATCTTACGCATAGGGAGATTGATTTAGCATATGGTTTAAAAGATAAATAGGTAAGCATATAAAATTTTACCCGCACTTTCTGTTATTATACAAAATGTTAATGTATTATTTTTTAATATTTATTAAGTTTAAATATGTTTATTAATTATTAATTTATGTTGTACTTGTCGAGAATATTGCAGTTGAAGCACCACAAAGCTATGTGGTATAATGGTCGAAAATTTTGCGTCAAAAGGGTGGATGACATGAAGAAAACTGCAAATTCAGGGATAACTGCAGTGTTTCAAGTCACTAATGTTTCTTCTAGAGGTGACAAACATCCAAGACTAACAAAAAATAGATATTATGGATATTTCGCTGATATAATCGAGTGTGACTTCAAATCCTTCAAGATAATTCAGTTTGAGGTCAAATGGTATCATTTACGAATAAATGAATGTGATCCTGAAAGAACTGTTATTCAGCATGACAATGGTTTTACCATGGTTAATACAAGGACATTTGATCCGGGTCTAGAAAGTTATGTTCTTCCCAACCAATGTGAGAAGGTATTCTATTGTGAGGTTCTTGGTAAACTAGGTTGGTCGTTTGTTGTTAGATATGATCCAAGAGGAAGGCCTGTAAAGTATAATGTACCAGAAGAAGATAATATTCAAGAACTAGAAGGTGATACAGAGGAACATGAGGAGGTAGACCATGTATCGTCAGATGATGAAGTCGAAGAAGTTGATCGACCATATGATGTAGATGATAATGTTCTCGATGACGCTATATATGATGATGATATTATCGAAAATTATGACAGTACTGATGATGATGTTGATATGGCCAATCCATTCGACGGTGATTCTGAAATACCAGATGATGATACAAAATATGATGAGTTGGATTAAGAAGAAGATCAATGATATTCCTACATGTAGATAATGAACTACTCTCGAAACCAAGAGAAGCTCATGAAAAACAAGGTTTATAGCATAGTTGAAATTTGACTCATTATTGTCATCATGCATTTCATCATCATCCTACAAACCCATTGCATTGAACACTAGTTTTTCACTAGGAGTGTGTTGTGGTCACAACAGTTTTCATAGCTTAAATATATTTCAAATTTGAATGTATTTCAAAGTTGATCAAGCATCATCTATATCCAGGGAAGATGCTTCATGACATGAACTTCACTAGCATAGTTGTTGTTAGTGGAGAAGAGAATAACAACTTGTTTCCTGTTAGAACACTAACAAATTGGTCAAGAGCCAAGAGAAAACAAGTATCCCAAGGTAGATATTCTCTCATCAAGATCGCTAATCTAGTGCGCATTGAAAAATCCAAGGAGGCAGATATGAGTACGATCGGGCATGGATGGTACTCGGTTCTCCATATTTTCAATGGTTGTTGAGGGGGCCCCAAACACCGCAAGACATGTCGTTCTCTTCCATATGTTGGAACCTATCTCTGGTTGAACCGATTTCAGGGTGGAAAAGTCATTAAAAATAAAAGATAACTCTTCCTAGGCCCCCGATGACATATCCAGATTTCCTAACATTGTCGTCCACCACCATGTCTCGGTTCGGGAATATTAACCCAATTATATTTTGATGTTCATGCAGAGTGCACCCTTGATACAAGGATTCCCCATCTCTTAGGATCGACTAACTGACCATGTCCAAGTGATGTTCACATGGAACATTGATCTAAAAATGAAGAAGACTTGTATTCTTGAAATTATTTGCAAGTAAAATTTATGTGTTAAAATGCAAATGGATCAACTTTGCAACACAACTTTAATAGGATTTACTCATTCAAGATGCATAAAACTAGCAGCAAAAACAACGAACAGAAAACACATAACACAGCAAATGATAAAGGAGTTCACCCCTCTCTTGGGCTACATCTCTTGGTCTAGCTTCCAATGGATCATTTGTATTATTTTCTCAAAGTTCTCAAAAATGTGCTTTACAATACTCATAATTCCAAATAAACTACTCCAATGGCTTCAAAACGTCCAAAAACCCCTAGCTGGTCTTTTTCGACACCTCGTTTGGCCAAAAATTGAAGAAGATAGGCTTCCTGGAAGTCCCCCCTTCAAACTTGTTGTCTCTGCATCTACAAAATGCACCCTTGTTGGCTCAACCTAGCCCACACGCATATTTAAGTGTAACAACTTAGCACCGGATGAAACCACGCGAACCATGCAAACTGTAGGACAGTTACGGGCGCACCTAGCCCCTAACCATCAAGGGCAAGGTTGTATGACCCATGTGACCGTGCGCAAGTATAAACATAGGCTCATGTTCCAAAAGCCAATGGTCAAAGGACAAATGGTGAGTCGTTTGTATAACCGTTGGAACCAAAAAAAAACACAACCGCGCATGCGCGCCGAATGGTATAACATTGGGTCATATGTTAACACAATGTGCGACCAAGGGCTGGGGCTAAGCCCCAGCCCGGTCGCGCCCCAACTATACACATATGAAAAATTATATAAATATTTTTCCACATATATAACAAGGAACAACCAGTGGCGCACCGGTTGGTGGCTCTTCCTAAGTCTCTCCCCCCTTCCTGGAGGTCGCGGGGTCGACTCCAGCCAACAACATAATTTTAAACCAATGTATATATGACACGTGGTGGCCATTGACTGGGCCACGTGTCGTTATTCCATTCGCTGCAAACATGCCATGTCACATGCCAACTGTCCAAATAACTTCCTACCACATGTCATACGGCCTACCATGTGTCATACGGCCTGCCACGTCAGCGTCCNAAAAGAACGCGATATCTCTCGCTCCTGACATCCGTTTGAACCCAAATGAGTTGCACTTGGTTCTTAATGACGAGGCCTATGCTCTTTTTTGATTTGAAGTGATTTCGAGCACTTTGAATTTTTTAGCAAAATTTGAACCCCTGGATCAAACATTTCCCCACTTCACTCTTCAAAGTTCTCATTTCAATATTTTCTACTACCACCAAGATCTGCACCAGGGGCACATGTTGATATCATGAACAAAAACTATATATTATATAATATATTCATATAACATATAACATATTATATAAAATCTGACATATAATATAAAAAATATTTATAAAATGAAAATATTTTATATATTGTAAACATATATATGTTATATGTATGTTACATATACAACATATATATGTTACAAATATATAACATATATATGTTATATATGTAACATATATAACATATATATGTTATATATGTTACATATATAACATATATATGTAACAGTCGAACAGAACTCGACTGGCCTAACCTCATTCGCATTCGCACAGTCGAACAGAACCCGACCCCTAACCCCATTCACATTCATAGTCATCTCGTTCAAACTTGACCATTCGAACTCAACCCATCCCATTTGCATTCAAACTCGCCCCATGCACGTTCAACCCAACCCCATTCACATTCGAACTCTACTATTTTATTCACATTCATCCTGACCCCATTCGGCCGACCCCATTCGCATTCATCCCTAAACTCACCCCCATTCACATTCATCCCTAAACTCACCCCATTCACATTCATCCCGATCAAAAAAGGTAGAAAGAGACCCTAGCAAGAGACGTGATGACCCTAGCAAGGAGCCACAGAGACAAAGAGAGACAAAGAAGTGAACTAGACCAACAATGACTTCCATTCCGGTAAATTTTCTTCACTCTGTCCTTTTCAAAATTTTCATTCTGAAAAGTCTAGGGAACACATGCATCATCATTTGAATGATATATTCTATATATTCGATCTAGGGCACCATGTTTGAATTAGATATTCTGCAGATTTGAGTTAGGGCATATTCGAATTGCATATTTTGACCTTAGAGATAAAAAGAACATTTGGAAATTAAATTGTGTTCTCATGGTTGGCATCTATTTTTGATTGGTTATGACAAATTGACCTTTCATCATTCCACATTTGATTTTGGGAATAACATAACACCATAGGATCAAATTCTTGGAAAGAGTTGTAGTGTTGTGATTTCTATGTTGTTACATATTGGGCATGATATTTTGATCTCTTTGACACACTGACAATGTCAAAACACAACACTATACCTCTTTCCAAAAGATTGATGTTATGATTTTATGTTGTTTCCAAAATCAAATATGGAGTAATGAAATGTCAAAATATAGGATTGAGTTAATCAATTTTATGAAGTATATAATGACAATATCAGTCCCAAATTCTAATCCTAAATTAATTGTTTATGATGAGGAGTGGATGACCTAAGTCTAGGGGTAGTCCTACACTAGTTTAAGGGATAGTTATGCCAAATATATGATGACAAGGGGTTTCTACACTATTTTTGGGAAATTCAAAGTATGGCAGGCCGTGAGGTCTTGGAGCATGCCTAAAGGGTGGCCTAACGGTCAATATTTGGTAGTATAGTAGATAAGGTTTAGGGGGATGCTCTTTAGGGTAGCTTAGCTATGTAATAGGGCTAGTTTACTTCTATTCTAAACAGTCTCAAAAGAGAATGTCGAGAGGTGTTAGAGTGGTAGGATAGGGGGATAGAAGTGTTAGCGTTGGATAGGAGAACTTGATTATGACGAAGCATCACTAAATTCCTTCTTTTCTTCTTATTGGACATGATTCATCAACTAAATTATCTAGTCATTAAATGATGTGACAACAACTATGTATTGTCCTTTATGTTGCAATCTAGTATTGGGAAACCATGAAGAGACAAATGAGTTGAACAAACCCCCCTTAATAAGAATGAGTGTATGAAGATATATATTTATTCTATTCTCTTCCCATGTTCTCGTTTTTTCTTTGGAAGAACCAAAACCCTCACTTAGTTTCTTCCTATTCCAACCTATATAGTGTCATCTTCCAATGTCAAACTTCTCCAGCTTGGGTCTGAACCACTCACAAAGAAGCATTATCCAATGATCAAACATGTTCCCAACTTGAATGAACCAACCAAATTGTGGAACCCATGAAACTTGTCGAAGCTATGACTAAACTTGAATGAACCAACTGATGTTGCTAACAACTAAATTTGGGAATCTTAAAATTGATATCCAGTGCAACCTTTGCAAGGTAACCATCCATCAAATTCACAACCATTGTAATTCGTGTGAGTGATAGAGAGGCATGGAGACCAAAGTACAAAGGTCATCTCTCAAACCCTAAAGGAAACACAAGGATAAACCCTAAATCAAGCCCTCCTCGAACTTGCACACTCCTCTCTCTATCACAAGGTTCAAACCCTAAAGGACCTCCTTCTAACTTTTGCACACTTCTCTTCAAAACCCTAGAGACAAGGAGACAAGACTCTATTCACCATTACACTAAAAGATTCCTTTCTGGCACAATTGGCATAGTTGAGAGAGTGAGCCCTAGAACATGAGCACCCTACCACGTCATGTCCATTTTTTATAGCTTAGGGTTTGTTGCACGTAGGGTGATAGGGTTGGCCATGAGTGCTATGGTAGCCTACGGTTTCAACATATGGAAACAATCAATGGAATAGAACTAGAAAGATATTGAAACAAATTATCTCTAATAGATAGATATTGAAACAGTCAATGTCACTTACACTTGGAACAATTGTCATAGGAGAGAACCTCAAATCTAGAAGAAGGCATGGAATTCTTATCAAACTAGACATGTCAAAGGCATATGAAATAGAAGGTGAACCCATGGTTGAAATCGATGTGAAGAGGATCTCCCCCTTACTTCATCTAAAATAGAAGGTGAACACATAGTTGAAATGAGGGCTAAATAAGAAAAACCCAACAAAGGATAGCAAGTGAGCTAAATGAGGCTAAATGAGCAAGGAATTAAAAAAAATAGACATTAGGTCTAGGTTCTAACATGTTCAATGGTCTTCCTTTTACTTCCAGGAATATTCTCTAAGAAAATGTATCCATGATGTTCAAGATGAATGACTTTTCCAAAATACCAAATATGAATGACCACAAATCATACGAAGACCAAAGTACAAAGGTCATCTCTCAAACCCTAAAGGAAACACAAGGATAAACCCTATCCCTCCTTAGTGCGCACTTATTTTATCCTACTAGAAAACCCTAGGTCAAACCCTAGAAGGCCTTCTCCTAAGATCTGTGCACTACTCTCTCTTTTGTGCACTTCTTCTCTTACCTAGCCATGGCATAGAGAAGAGGTGCAAGTGTACCGTGTGCTAGAGTGAGCCTTAGGCTCCTCTTTATATATTGATCAAGAGGTTCCCTTTTGAGCCTACATTAAAATATACCTTAATTTTTCCCAGGGCGGACCTATAAAATTATATTAGTTATTTAAGACATATTTTATTATTTATACATATCTGGAAGACTCTAAATAGAAGGGGGTGGGAAGACAACTTTATAATATCATATGATCACTAGGTATTTGGAAGAAACAAAACATCTGAAGCTCTGAAAGACAACTAAAAGGTTCTTCATATGCTACAACTAATCTCGGAGCAATTGGAAACTACAAGTCATCTGATCATCATAATACAACTGAAGGTTCTTCACGTACTACAACTGAGACTTGAGTATTTGGAAAATAAAAGTCATCTGATCCTCGGAAAGCAACTGAAGAGTTCTTCACATACAACCAGTCCTTAATAATTTCTCCATCAAACTTGTAGCATACTTGGTTTGTGACACAACACACAACCATTGAATTGTCAAAATTCTATACCTACACAATAATGAAGGAGTCCTAAACTAGTCTTGTCAAAAGTTGAACAAAAATCAGATTTTACATTCTGAATTATGTTGAGCGGAGTCAATATAATTAATGTCTTTCTAATAGTGAGATAGATAACAGTGAGTTAGTTATATTTATCATGAGAAATATCCTTACATTTCCCTTATCTTTTCAATGTTTATCTTTATCTATATTATAATATGAAGATCGTTGGCCTAACGTTTCCTTCTCACTCGATAGAGTGTAGGTACAACCAAATATGTATCTATCAGACCTATCATCCAACTCGAGCGATGAAATTTTGAGAGGGACAAGGGAAAACATATCCAACACATGTAAAAGGGCGAAATAAACTAGAGGTGAAAAAGTCCGAAGAAATTTTGGTAGGCACATGAAATTATTTCTTGTTGAAGGAGGATCATGCTCTTATGATGATGAGAGCATAGGTGACATCGAGGTTCCCTTGAGGTACAAACACCTACTGAAACAGTGGGTACCCAAGGAACTTCCAGAGTTGGACACTAACTTATGTGTTAATGAGAGGATGTATCACATTTCTCCATCATCCATCCATGGCTTTGGTTTATTCTCAATGGATGACATAAAGGTAAAATATGGTGGATTGGTTGAATTGTTTGAGTATGTTGGACCATGTTACACTTATGGAGTATGGTTGAGGCTGGTCTAATATATGCCTAGTATGCGGAGATACGTACTCGCCACAAATTATATACATCTGAAAGACAATAATAAAAATAAAGGAGCGATTATGTATATTGATGAAAGGCCAAAGGCATCGGGGAATATTGCAGGTGTTATAAATAGTACAAGGCCTGGGATGACAAGAAAGGAACCCAATTGCATTTTTGAGGAGTGTGAAGGTAATACGATATTTGTATGTGCAGTGAAAACAATAATGGCAGGCGAACAGTTGATGGTCGATTATAATCTGAATTGAGTCGACCCAGGAACGTATTCTTTTGCTACAATACAAAACCCATTATACCCAAACTTAAAAAGGGATTACTTAATTTGTGAATGTTTCATTTGTGACGAAATTTTATTTTATTTATGAATGTTCCATTTGCTAATTTTTGCTCGATGTTTCATTTCCAAATATTTGTTAATTTGTATGTGTGAATGTTTCATTTGATAATACTTTTCAATATTCCATTATTTCATATATTGTTTTTTCAATATTTCTTGCACATACTAACATTCTTCTTGAAATTATGCCAGAGTGGTGATCAGGGCAAAGGCCCTGAGCATGGAAAAGGAGATGATCAGGGCAAAGGCCCTATTCCTATCACCACATCGACTGAAAATGATGAATATATAAGAGATGAAGAGATATTTGATTCTAGAGACCCCTTGTAGACAATAGAATTATCCCTAAGAAAGGCCAATAGGGAATTTCAGGATTTGGTCGATGTTGGGATGGAAACAGATGAGGATTTCCTAAGGATAGTTGAATTATGCATTAAGATAGCAAATTATGGGGTAAATCATGTCATCTAACAATATCAATTTTTTGTTTTAAATTTTGTAATTTGACATTCGCAATTAACACATATTTCTCATTGTAGAATTTTGTGAGATCGATGAGAGGGGAAGGGGAAGGTCCTGGTAGTAGCAAAAGGACTACAACAGTGAACTAGCATGGCCACACAGCCACGAGGATATTTTCCACCCCAAGTGTGCCTCCTGAGACCGATTCTATACGTTCTAGGGGTGATGCCACGCCCCCACAACACACGCCAGATCATGCAGGTGGTGCACATGATCATGGAACTGATCACTCTTTCGTTGATTGTTACCCTGGTGCTACAAATATCCAAAGCACAAGAACAACTGCGATATCATTTTTGGTCGACCAAGACATGGTTCCTCTAAAAATAGTACAGCTACCAAGTATTTAAGATATGTCTTTATCGAGATTCCTGTTATATAATTGTTTAAACAATCACATATCAGTGAGTTTTAAATTACTAATGAAACCGATGTTTTACAGGAAACAATGTGTTCTACAATAGTTTGCATGACTATGCATTAGAAATTTTTGGGCCGACCATTCAACTACGATGGAATCGACAAAATTCCAAACCGAAAAGCCTTCTTATCTCCAAACTGGTTGACGAGTTTGGTGACTCGTTCAATAAGCCAAAAGTCCTAAAAAGGACCAGAAAGAATTTGAAACATGTTAGAGAGGCATATAGGAATAAATTAGTATAGGGCCCCAAGTGAGAACTCCCTTTGGTTGTCCCCGAGAGGGAGTGGAAACAAATTATTCTCGGTGCAAGAGAATTAGTGATAAAAGAAAAAGGGAAGAAACCACCTGGCCCTGGAAGGTAAGAGATGTTTTCAATTTACTATGATGGTATTTTGTTTACTTTATGAGGAAAAAAATCAATATCTAACATATTTCAAAATATTGCGTAGACTCCAAGACACTTCCAAGGAAACAAAGGCAAGACAAGACAAACACAGACAACATAAACTGGGCCAAGGTGGTTACATGAGATTGAAGGCACGAATTTTAAGTTCCTAAAAATTTTAATTTTTTTTATCATCGTCACAAAATATGTAATTCATTGCAGCTAGTGACTAATGATTTTGATATTTCTCAATGCAGGGGGATTTGTTAAATGATGAAGCCACATAATAAGATCTAAAGGTTGGGTTCACACAGGATTTTGATGGCATGGTGGTGCGACGAAGAAGCTTGGGGAAATCGCCATGTGTCTCTCTCGAGGACATGGTAAATAAAATGAAATTAAAAACTTGTCGATTAGTTTTTACTCATTGATTACTTGTAATGTAAAATATATTTTTTATTCATTTAAAATTTAAAATAATGTGTGTCTTTTCCACATTCGCGGGAGAGTAACAATGCTACCAATGCTCCTGATGTACCCGATGAACCACATCCTGGCCCCCATATTTATTCAAGCGTTGTTGCCGAAGGACCATTACATAGTGGTATGCGCGCATTTTTAATGTTTTTTCCATTTTTCAATGAGTATTAATATTTTGGGTATATTCTATATTAAATACTTATATTTTTTCATATGGCAGAGAATGTAGATGTCGACCAAGAGTGGAGATAAACAAGCGCAAAAACAATAATGCGACCACCAACTACTGTTTCTATTGCACCAACTAATTCAGGTATAAAACATTGTAATTAAATCTGTATTAATTAAATTTCCCTAGGAACAGTGAATAACAATATCACTTGAATTTTTGTTTTTGTTGCAGTAGTGGATGCCCATGCGCATCCTCAACCTCCATGCCGAAATACAGGAAGTTCATCATGGCGTGAGGTGTTGAGTACTGATGATGCAACACTTCAAGAAGGCCCAATAACTGTGGGGGATCAATTAAATTATGATGATGACTTAATTTGTGCTTTCATGGATACCAAGAAGAAGAAGAAGAAGAAAAACAAATGATTAGAAATTTTATTATTAATATAAATCCAATATTTTTTTGGTCCAATGTAATGTATTTTTTTTT
>JASDQU010324915.1:0-12922 GCA_032191745.1 Picea mariana
GGAGCCTTTGATTTTATAACACTTCATCTTTGTATCTTGTTAGGAATTCTTCTAAGTCATTCACCCCATGAAAATTGCGGGGTTCTCGTATCTCTGCACCTACCCATCTTACTATGTGATATATTCTTGCACACCTTCTTGTGGATACTTCGTGTAATCTCTATTGCCAATTATCCAACCCTATATCTGAGTCTGACGCACATGATGTGATAATTATCCAACTGAGTACCCCATCTGTAGTTGGATTCACATAATATTTTTCTCACGTGGTAGTTCTATATAAGTGGTTGATTTCCTCGAGGTCTAAGAAAGTGGGTTCTACAAACCTTTCTCATTCTGATGGATCTAGTGGCACAACGACTTTGTATTCTCCTGAATCGAATGTCATCTTCCTTGTCTTCAAATTGATTATTTCCTGGTTGTCAAATGCCCAATATAATCCAAGAAATGTCGCATAAGGTGTTGTGCCATCCATTATTTATATTACTTCAAAATCAGCTTTAGTGCACTCTCCATCAAGATCTACCGTCACCCCCTTTAGCCTTCCAATTGGCATAACCCTGTGTTGATTTGCTAGTTTCAGCTGAACAAGTGAGTATCCTAATGTGGGATCTCCCATACATTGCCATGTCTTCTTGGGTAACACATTTACTTCAGATCCTAAATCTAGTATAATATCCCCCATGTTGAAGTCTCCAATGTTGGCATTCAGTCTGAATTCTCTGCTAGTTCTCCTCCTTGCTAGTTCTGCTAGTTCCCTTCTACATCTGTGTTACATATTTATAACATATTTTGTAATACTTTAACATATGATGGATCATTTAGTGGTTTAAAAAAGGATTTCATAAAATCCTTTATGGTAATTACTTGTCCTAGGGGTTGTGCTTCATTAGTGTGATCCAATGATGAAGGCATCTCGTACGTTGGTATGTCCTGAGCATGTTGTGCAGTTTATGCAGATGCAATGTCTAGCTTCGATAATTCTTTTCTCGCTTGCTTGAATAACTCCTTTTCGTTATGCGTATTGAACTGCTTACATGGTTTGACATTCTTCTTCACCCATTGGTGTTGTGCTGGATGTCATTTCCTATCTTAGCTCCTCTGAGCGTAACTATGTTGATATTTCTTCCATCATCCCTTGCTTATGCAGAAATCCATTGAACATTCTGATTGTTTTGATTTCTCTTTTCCTGGATCTTCCCCAATAGCGTCGAACAATCTTCTCTGTCATGATCTAATGCATGACAATACATACATGTCGCAGGTGGATGTGGGAATTCTCTTGCATAGTGTCCTAGTTGTTGAAAATTATGAATGTACTTCATGAAATTTGGGAATTCATTCTTGTGGTCTCCTTCTATCTTACATGTGATACACCAAACAACTTCTCTTTTGTCCTTACTCCTATTATGGTTTAATTGAAATTTTAGATTCTTGAGGTCTGCCTTCAGCTCCGCTATTGTGGGATCTATCTTTTGATATTGGTTCTCTTCTAGTTGTAAGGATTCCTGTAGAGCCTCTGTCTGAGTTTGAAACTTTTGTTATCTCAAAGGGTATTTCAAGTGTGGTATCAATGAATTCACAAACAAATTCCTATGTTGCATATATTTCATGACATACTTCAACTTTCCCTTCATTTGTTTGAATCTATGGTCAATCTCCCAGATGGATTCCTCTGGTTTCTGTCTAAACTCTATCATCTCATTCATGTATTGATCCTATGAGCTAGGCTTCTGGAATTTATTTATCATCATCTTCTTGATATCCACAATCGTTCTGGTTGTTCTTGGTGGACTGTTTGCAGCTAAGCTCATGTACCAATCTAATGCATGGTATCTTAGTGTGACATCTAACTGTGCAAGTTTTGTATCCTCATATGTGATCCTCTTTGCTTACCAGATATTTTCACAGATGAACAAGTTCTTCTTAGGTTCCTTTGATGCCTCTACCTTGAATTCTGGTAGCATGATGGTGGGATCATGTCCTGCCATCCAAAATGGTGAACTACTACCTCCATGCACTGTAGATCCTTGACTAATGCTTCTTGAACTAGCTCCCCCATTTGTTTCTCCCTATGTAGATGTACTTCCTACTGTGTTTCTTCCCCTAAAGTTTGATTGTCTAAACGATGGTGTTCTTTCTGGTGTTGTAGTCGCACATGGGTTTATGGGTTCCACACTGACACTGATATGGATAGGTGTTCTTCCTTCAGTTCCTACCCTTGGACCTCTTACCTTCCTTTCATATTTCATGCATAAGATTTCCTCAATCTGCTCCACATCCCAGAGATCCTCTACCTCTTCTTCATCACTTTCCAAGCCTTCCATCGTGGCCACGACTCTCTTCTTATTGTTCAATTTGTATTGATAAGGTGCTCCACTACATGTTCTTCTAGCTATTTCCATGATCTTATTTATATCGTATTCCTCCTTATTTCTTTTTTCCATCTCTTCCTCCATTTCTTTGTCTTTTGTTAGTGCTTCCCCCATTCCCCCATGCACGCAGAGAATTTTAGTTGTCTGATGCCATTGTCATTACACCTTTTTTATACAGTAAAATCTTAGTGGAAGTATACAACAATATGATATACCTACCTCTAGGTCCCTTAAGGAACTCTTTCTCTGCTGCGCTGTAAGACTTCGCGGTATCTACTGCAAATTCTGTGATAAATCTTGCAACAATGTTGTCTAATAAAAAATATACAACAAGCGTAAATTTGTTGTCAACTTGTTGTAACTACACAATCTCCACAATATTCCACTCTAGCTGTCTAATCCTATTTGTAGGGTGGTTTTCTTTCAACCTCAATATCCACTCCTGCAACACATGCGAGAAATCACAGAAAAATACTTCATGCAAGTCGTTGAATACATACTTGTGCAAATATTTGCGTGGTGTTAGCTTCGTGTTTCTATTATCTTTCTATGAAAATTACATCTCCTTTGTTTTCAACCATCTCTCGATCTCTTCCTTCGTTGGGTTCCACAGTCTAAATGTCCCCTTTTATATTCTCATTCTTTCAGCATTTCCTCACCAGATCTGACATTCTTTTCACAATTCTTCAACAGATCTCATTCACTCAATCCCATTCTGTTCCAACCGACAACAGAACCATTTGTTGGTTTAGTTCCCTCTTGATACCATTCTTGGGATGACCCATGTTCAGATCTACTATGGTTTCCAGCAAAACCCCCTAAAACTATCAACCCTCCTAGTAAACCAGAAGGAAACACAATGCACATAATGCACTACGCAGTCTCACTAGAGATATTTCTTATGGGGGGTTGCAACGCTCAAGTGCTTGCATCCTTAGAATGAGTGGGGATATAGGATTACACTATGTAATCTTAATTTGTTTACTCTGACATTCATCTTATCTTGAATTTCCTGTCATTATTATTCATGCATGTAAAATCACAGATCTAACTAAGTCATTCATGCATTTATCTAATATCTAATTATTAACAGTAAAGGAAATACAAAATATTCAATCACATAATGCATGATCTACTGTGGTTCACCCATCCTCGGATACATCCACAAAGATTTGGTTGCTCTTCTCTTTTATTATTATGTTTCCAAAACTACATCATCGCACATTACAATTCTCCTCAGACAGGTCAATATCTACAATAAGGTGGGCTAGATCACACTAGGCTCCTCAACCTGTAATCTAACCCTCAAGATCTACCCTATTTCCCCTCCTCAGCTCAACAACTTATAAAATGGGATCTTATTTTACAGACAGTCAGTCTTCGAACAACATAGTAACAGTGACTAACAACCACCCCAACCTAGACCTCCTATGTACCTATTTATACATGTTCTTGGCTTACCATCCATTACATTCTTATATGAAAACCCTAACCCTAGCATGGTTATGTATTCTTTCATTCGTGCTTCACATGGGTTCCTCCTCTACATGCACGTTTACCTTGCACATGCTACTTTTCCTACTAGATTTCTTTTCCTTCTTTGTGATTTATTCTCCAAAATTAGTCTTTAATCCAAAATGGGCCTCTCCCAACACTCTTCTCTCCATATTGCAGAACCCAAGAGCATGGGACCCCTTCTTTTCCATGTAGTCCCTCAAGTTGTCCATATCCTTCCAGGGATCCAATGCTTCTAGAAAAGAATCTCTATGATAGGACTCTTAGGACTCACATCTGTTATCAATTTTGATTCATGAATATGATTCCCAAGCATACATGGTTTACTATATGGATGGAATCCACCAATAACTTTCTACAACCATTGATAATGTCTTCCTTATTAAACAACTCCTTATATCAACAATGAAGAAGAAAAATCATGAGGAGGAATAAGAAGAAGAACCCCCAAACCATCCAAAGATGGGTTTATATATTTTCTTGGAATCAAGAACCACATGTCATTTCCCCCAAGAATCTCATGTAACTGATTCTTTCTCTCAATAAAAATTCCAAGATGGGTAAAATAAATTGTAATATAAATACTTAACCCTTTTATCCCCTTGTCCTATGGAATCATAGCCTGCTAACTCTTGTCTATGTCTGTATTGCATCCAACGATGTATTTTATTATATGTATATCAAAGTATTACATTTTCTAGGCTCTCCTTCTCCTTTTAGTTGTTCAGGCACTACGACCTTTCATCAATTAAACAAAATATATTATTTAATATGGGGACTCGAGACCAGGGTATTACAGGAGAGGTCAATGAGAGAATGCAGAGAGATGACAGGTTCTACCTTGTGTGGATCAGAGAGAGGGATGATATCATCATCCTGAAGAAGTTCTTTTGGAGGGGAAACATCACCTTCATCTTAAGAAATTTTCTCAGATATGCCCACAAAAATATTTTGCTCCTTACATTTGTGCCCCATAAAATATTTTTCAACACATTTGTAGTGAAGACTCTTAATTTGGAATTCAACCATTTATGTCCAAGTTAATTTCTAGAAATTAAGAGGAGGGGAAAGAGGAGATGGATTGTTGGGATGAAAATGTGGAATAAAGGATGGATTTTTTATTTGAGAAGTGACTACCTCATGTGCTTCCTTGGCTCTATGAGTGGCTTCAATCAAGGTTTGGTGGTGAGCCATTAGGACATGAGCTAGAATTTCGTCCTTGGGGCCACTAATAAAGAATTCATGAAAGAAGGTGTTTGACATTCCTTCAGTTCTTAAATCCAATTCTTCAAAAGAAATGATGTAATATTCAACTAAACTAGATTTTTTAAGCTTGGTCAAACAATGCAAATGATGAGTGTCTATGTCAAAGTGTTCATAAAGTTACACAACAAATTAGGTCTAGGAAATATACCCTTGGTGCAATTTTTTTCTCCATTTCTATAATTTTGGATCCAACTAAAGGACACCCACACAAAGTTTGATCAAGTCATCAATGATGCCATGTAATGAAAATAATGTTCCTTTTTAGTGACCCATCCTGTCGGGTTTGAGCCTTCAAATTTATTCACCTTAAGTTTAGGAAGATGTAGGCCATTAGTAATAGGGTTATAATTAAAGGCCGTGGAATTGGATGATTCACTTCCCTCTCGGTGTGAAGATTGTTTAGAGGAGAGAGGACCTTTGGAGTGAAAAAACCATCTAGACAAGGAGTTCATTTGGTTAGATAGGTTTTCTAGTTTAATGAGTTGATCATCTAGTTTACTGAATCAAGAATTGATGGTAGTGATTTATGAAGTAGCTTATTTTAATTCATTTTCAATGTTTCCAATGTAGTGATGCAATTGTTAAAGTATTTGCAGCGGGTGTTTGAAATATGGGGGATACATGAACAAGAATAGGGATAATGGATCCATATGAAAGGACTTATGAGAGAGTGGTATCACTACAATCAACACAAAAACAGGAATCTAGTGAGAGGTATCACAAATAAGGGTGTCAGAGAAGGGTGGGTGGGTCCATGGAAGAAAAGGCTTATGAGAGAGGGGTACCACTATGATAAGTGCAAAGACAATAATCAAGTGGGATAGGTTCCAAGTAAGGGTGTCGATGGGACTAATTTACTCTTTGTTTTTTAAACCCTTACAAAGTTATACTCTGGTCTGATTAATACTATAGTGACAAAATACCCAAATTCTTAATAGTGAATATTTTGTAGGAATTTCACAACCTCGATGCAGGAAGTAGGGTTGTCCACACTAGATGTTCAAATTTTAAAAACTTTTTATGTTCAATTTTTTTTTGGCAGCAACAATTAGGGTTTTGATGGTTCCTAAGGACAAGGGATTTACCTCTTCTATAACTCTCTTATATAATTTTGGTGTCCAATAATAGTGCTCGACCCAATATTTCAAGGCTCTAACTAAGGAGGATTAACTATACCCTTAGCCATACTACTTGATTACCGAAATACACAAGAGTAGTCTTTGCAAGTGTTGTTCTCAGTGCCACTATAGTAGTCAGGTGGTTGAATGGAAAATCTACGGCTAGTTTTAGGATATCTAAATATCTTATGATATACGTGAGGGTATGAGGGAGTAAAATTGTGGGTTCAGGTACTGTCGGATGTGATACTACTTGAAGGGGTAACAATAAGGGTTACATGGGTTTCCAACAAGGTGACACCATGTGTAGTTCCTACATGTGTTCTTCCCAAACCACAATTTTACTCACTGAATGACAGATCATTGTGGTTCTTTATGTTGGAAAATTGGTTATCATTCATTTCAACCCTAGAAGAAGTCCAGAGGCCTATAGAAGTGATGGGTGTATTTGAAGAAGTCTCCAAATTGGTCCTATTATGGCATATATTTAAGCATGTCCCTCATAGGAAGACACTGAAGCCTACAAGAATCCCTAGTTGTTAAGAAAATAAGATACACTGTATATTTGGTCAGGAAGCCCTAGAGGTGTGGTCATGAAGCCCAAAGTTGATTGAGGAAAAATAGGGTGAAGGACATTGCAAGTGGGTGAAAAGCCTCATTGGATTGATAGTCTTCGTCAATCCATTTCCAATGGTAGGTGGAATGCCATGTGGTTCCTCACACTTGAGAAGTTACTCCCTCTTAAAGATGAAGCGACAAAAGCAAGTGAAGAAGCCCCAAATATAAGGACAAGAAGATAAAATTTGGCCCCAAAATTAATTAAATGAGAAAAATAGTTACAAACAAGAAGTTATAGGTCGGCCCTAAATTCAATTAAAGGAGGTACATGGAAAATTATAAATACCCATCAAGAGACTATCATTTTATCATGAAGATAGAGAAAGTGTGATATCAAGTAAGTGTGAAATCTATTAGTGCAAGTGAATAAGTTGAATTATGTGAAGGATGAAGATATCGAAGCTGCATATGTGAGAAGGGTTTTTGCGAAACCCTATCTGAGGTGACCCCCGCGGGTAAAGCATAGGGTGTCTCTTGAGGCCCCCAATGGTTGTCTTGATATTGTCACATGAGGCCCTGCTTGTTGCCTGGTCAAGTCCCATGAGGCAGAGGAAAGTTATGAAGAAGATACCCTCTTATTGATGCTGAAGGTGTGGAAGGTTTCATGCTTTGAGATATGATGAACCAAGTTGTTTACAAAGTGAAAGGTATGTTTTCTATATGTTTTATATATGTTTTGAGGCTTGAGTCATATATTAGAGGTTATGGCATATTCTTTGAGGCATATCTTGGATGGTTTGGCACTTGCTTAAGGCATGTTTTGGAACATGCTTGAAGCTTGTATCTTGGAAATTTTGGCACATGGTTTGAGGTATATATTGAATACTTTGGTGCATGTTTAAGGCATATCTTGGAGGTCTTTGTTACATGGTTTGATGTATATGATTTAGGGGATATTATTGAAAATTTTGGCATAACATTTATGTGGTTGAACTAGATTTGATGTTAATGATGTATCAGTATTATTGATATTAATAGTGACATGTTGATTCTATTATTTATATTTTCGAGAAGAAGGAATGGGAAAGGAAAGGGGGTTGGAGCCTCCTTCCAGTTGGATATGTATAATATAGGGATTCAGAGCTTCCTTTGGGTTGGATTGTGTAAACTAGGGGGTTGGAGCCTCCTTCCAGTTGGAGTTGGAGAATCTAGGGAGTTGGAGCTTCCTTCAGTTTGGAGCCGATAAACTAGGGGGTTGGAGCGTCCTTCTAGTTGGAGCCTATAAACTAGGGGGTTGGAGCCTCCTTCTAGTTGTAGGTAGAGAATCTAGGCAGTTGGATCTTTTTTCAGGTTGGATCCTGTAAAATAAGGGGTTGGAGCCTCCTTCCAATTAGAGATGGATAATTTAGGGAGTTGTAGCTTCCTTCAGGTTGGAGCCTGTAAATAGGGGGTTGGTGCCTCCTTCCAATTGGTTCCAGATAATTTCGGAAGTTGGTGTTTCATGTGGATGTAATAATCTAGATACATACTAAAAATCGTTCCATGGTTTTCTCCCATTTGGGTTTCCATGTAAAACTCTTGTGTATTGTGTATCTGTGGCTATATAATGTTGATGTTATCTTGAATGCAATCATAAATTATAAATTGTTGATAAGCTAATGTTTACATGTTATGGTTAAAAAGGGTAAAATGAGCTCAATATTAATTCATCCCCCCCTCTCAGTATTGGTGAATATTCCAACAATTGGTATTAGAGCAGGTCCTTCAGAAACAATTGGAAGGTAGATCACAGAGTGCACCAATAATGGAATATCATTGTTTGATGGTAAAAAATATGCCTTATGTAGTAGAAGGATGAGAACATTTGTGAAATCATAGGAATTTGATGTCTGGAAAAAAGTAGTAGATGGATACAAGTCATCTGCTAGTCCCCCAATAGATAAACATGGAAATAATCTTAGTGAAAACAATTCGAAGGCTAAAAATTCTACTCTGAATGGCCTAGTTGATTCAATATATTTCAAGGTTATGCATTGTGATTATATAAATGATATTTGGGACAAAATTAAATTTTTTTATGAAGGATATGCCAAAGTCAAAGGGGCCAAGCTTCAAACTTATAGAGGTCAATTTGAACAACTGAAAATGAAGCAATGTGAAGATATTGCAACTTATTTTCTGTGAGTTGATTAAATAGTGAACACTATTAAAGGCTTAGGAGAAGAAATTAAAGAACCTATAATTGTTCAAAAGGTACTAAGGTCTCTTCCAATGAGATTTGATCCTAATATATCTGTAACACCCCAAGGTCGAGACCTGATGAATTTTAATTATGTTTATAGGCTGGTGAGCCAAGTGTTTTTAAGGTGAATACTTATATGTTTATTAGGCCAGAGAGCCTATATTCTTAAGGCCATGAGCCTAATTTTTGTATATGTAAATGCACATATCATTAATAAAATTACACTGCTACGTGTAGACCAACCACGAAGAAAGAGTTATGTGGGACTAAGATCCACTAGGTAGGGTAAGGGAGGGGGATACGTGTCTAGGCCTAGGGGCTAAGCTAGAGGGCTTACATCTAAGGGAATGATATTTTATTATTATTTCCTAAAGGCTAAGGTGGACATGATAGGTGTTGTCCTAAGTTCATGGGAAAGGGAACGAGTGTTAAGTGGAACTCATGTGACTTCAGGAAGACATGTGTCAACCTGGGCGCATGTAGTTTATAGATGGGAAATCCAACTCATTGGGGGTTCCTCCTCGCCATTTTCACGACCCTTACGATTCTATGGAAGTCTATACCCCTTCCAGATTCATCATGGATTCACACATTGAACCATTTCATCATTGCCTCTGTATCTAGCACACACATTTGGAATCCTATAGTCATACTTGAGTTATCCCGTGTGTCTCCTGTGAATCCCGACACAACCTGTAAATACCTGAGCCATGTTGTGTCTTAACTATTGGTCGTTGCAGCCAAGAAGTTCCTTGACTGAGTGTGTCTTGCTGCCATCATATTTTCTTTACTGAGCTTTGTACTTTCCATCACCTTTTCGGGATTTGACTTAGAAAATGGACTGAAGAAGTAGGTTGTCAGGCCTGTGGTTTGAAGAGGTGGGTTGTTAGGCCCATGGACTGAAGAATGTTAATGACAAAATATCAATATAGCATAGAAAAAGCTCAGAATAAGTACTCAACGCCTTGAAAAAGAGAGAATTTCATATAATAAGTCTCTTCGAGGGGGAAACCTCCTTATACACCACAAAAATGTTCAAGTACAAGATGATTCCAAATGAAAATGTCTCCTTGGTATATATAGGAGACTAGGAGGTAAAATTACAACTAATGGACCCAAGACGACATAAATAAAATAACATTAATAATGTAATATTCCCCAATTAAGGGGTAATGTGCCACTATTTGGAGCTTAACATGCCCCTCCCCTTCAGACAAGTGTTGTCCACAACACTTGAGTAATTATGGATGATTCTGTATAAAAGGCTCATATTTCCAAGTGGAATCTTCAGTAGGAAGTTTCCTCCACTTAATGGGATACTCTGAAATGGATGTATTCCTCAGCTGGAGAGTTCTTGTGTCAGTGATGGCTTCATGCTCCAATATAATTTTTCCTTCCTCATCAAGTTTTGGAAATATAGTTTGAACTAGGATATTATCACCTATAACCTTGTTTAAGCATGAAACATGGAAAAATAGGTGTAATCATGAGGATGCATGCAACTCCAATTTGTATGCCATAGTACTGATATTTTGCAACACCTTATAAGGACCATAGTACTTTGGTGATAATTTATTATCCTTCTTAGATTTCTCGAGGGACATCTGTTTGTATGGTTGTAGTCATAAAAACACCCAATCCCCTACTTCAAAACTTCTTTCACTACGATGTTGATCTACTTGTTGTTTCGTGTGATTCTGTGCCATGGTCATGTTGTCCTTTAAGATTTAGAGAACTTGTTGTTGATGCTCGATGTGATATTCCACTGCTTGAACCTTAGATTTTTCTTTTAGAGAAGAAGTGATGGAAGGAAGGTGGTATCCATAGAGTGCCATAAATGGTGTCATTTTTGTTGCAGTATGAAAGGAAGTGTTATACCACCATTCTGCCAAGGGTAACTATTTGAACCATTGTGTTCGTTTATCAGAGACAAAGCAACAAAGGTAGCCTTACAAACATTTGTTCACTATCTTGGTTTGTCCATCATATTGAGGATGATGGGATGAGCTATGAGAGAATTGAGTACCCAAATAAGAAAATAATTATGTCCAAAAAGTCCAATGAAGATAGGATCTCTATCACTTACACTAATCTTTGGGATTCCGTGTAGTTTTTGAACTGTGTCTATGAATGTGGTGGCAACTGTAATGGATTTGAACGGATGAGAGAGTGCAAAAAAGTGTGCATACTTGGTCATTCTATCAATAATCACCATGATGAAACCCTTTCCTTCAGACTTTGGTAACCCTGTGATGAAATCCATGGAAACCCCCTACCAACACTGACTTGGGATGGCTAATGGTTATCAAAGACCTGGAGTCCTAATTGTTTCCACCTAATTTTGTTGGAAAACCAAACATTCTACTATAAACCTTTGAACATCATTTTCAAGGCCATCCCAAAAAAATTCCTTCTTGACCCTATGGTAGGTTTTCAAAAATCCCGAGTGCCCTCCTACCAGAGAGGTGTGCAATTCCAATAGTACCTTTTATTTGAGTTGGGAGTTCTTACATAAATATAAGCGATCATTGTACCATAGTGAATAATTTTTCCATGTAAATGTATCTGATGCACTGGAATCCTGCTGAAACCTTTGAATGAGAGTCCACAAATTTTCTTCATTCTTCGATTCATCCCTCGCTTCTATTATCCAATCAGGTTAAATGATCGAGATAACCCAGAGAAAGTCCTCAAAATATTCATCCTCTCTTGAGAGTGTATTTTCCACAACATTTTTCTTCCCCTTTTTATAGATGATTTCAAAATCATAACCCAATATCTTGGTCACCCATTTTTGTTGTTGTTCTGAATATAGTATTTGTTCCAAGAAGTATTTAAGACTATCATGATTTGTTTTGATCTTGAAGTGCCTACCTATTAGGTAAGGGCACCATTTCTTCAATGCATCTAGTATTTCCATCAATTCCTTCTCATAAATGGGTTTGTATAAGTCCTTTCCCTTGAGTGACCAACTTTCAAAAGCTAGGGTCCTTCCTTCTTGCATTAGGAAAACACCAATGCCATTTTCCGAGGCATCACATTCCACAATAAATGTTTTTGTGAAGTCTGGTGTGGTCAAGAAAAGAGCTTTACACATCACCTCTTTAAGTTGTTCAAAATATTTAGTTTCCTCTGGAGTCCATGAAAATGCATCCTTCTTAGGTAGTGTCGTAAAAGGTGCTACTATTCTCCCATAGTTACGAACAAACTTGCAGTAGTAACCTATCAAACCTAAAAATCCTCTAAGATTCTTCAATGTTTTGGGAATCGGCCAGTCCATCATGGCTTTAATCTTGTTAGGGTCTTCGTTGACACCTTCATGAGATAAAATATGACCCAAATACTCTACCTCCTTCACCCCAAGGAAACATTTGGATGGTTTGGCATATAGTTGTTGCTCCTTTAGTAGTTGTAGCACCTTGTCAACATGTCACACATGATCCTACCAATACTTGTTATAGATTAGTATATCATCAAAAAATATAAACACCAATTTTCGAAGGAAGGGCTTGAAAATGGAATTCATCAACCCTTGGAATGTGGAAGGTGAATTTGTAAGGATAAAAGGCATGACCAAAAATTCATAATGGCCTTCATGAGTTCATAATGTTGTTTTTGGGATATCTTCTTCCTTCATTCTAATCTGATGATACCCTAAACAAAGATCCAACTTTGTGAAATAGATTTCTCCATGTAGTTCATCTAACAATTCATCAATGACAGGTATGAGAAACTTATCTTTAATAGTGATCTTGTTGAGATCTCTATAATCTGGACACATACGCCATGAGCCATGTTTCTTGAATACCATTACCAACGATGCAGAGTAAGAACTTTGGCTAGGTCTA
>JASDQU010324917.1:0-12922 GCA_032191745.1 Picea mariana
CAGATGCGTGATGAGTCGTCCACGCAGGGGTCGATGCAGACTTCCTCGGTTTAGAACAGAGAAGGGGTGTACCAACTTTCCAGAACAAATAAAGACTCTTTTCCCCAAATCCACATAGGCTTCTCTTTCAGGGAATATACACACCAGTTTTCTTAGAGCCAGACACGGACTCTTCGAATCATAGGGATGCATGACGGTTCTCTATAGGAGTCGGGTTGGTAGTACTATCCAGGCTCCGTACGTGTTCAGACAATCAGGTAGAATGGGGAAGGAACCCTTCTCATGGCTCACCCTTGCTGTTTTATTCACATGCGTCAGGGTTGATACTTGTCACCCATGGAACTGCATGCGTTCCACTAGCACGCATCACCCTTGTATGTCCTTCCTTGCCAGAAACTTAGGATAAAACATAAAATGCACATGTCTTTTTGGGATAATATTAAAATATTATTCCCAGGCTTAAGCCCCCCTTAGGCTTAGCCCCCAGGCTCAACACTTAGCCCCTTTCCCACCTTTTAGCCCCTAATTCCTTTCCCACTCTGTGGATGCTCAGTCCCCCTTCACTCATTCATCATGGGCGTTCTGCACCTGGTGGTGTTTACAACTTTATTAAATGTTTTTTCATATATACGAGTACAAAATCAGGCCCTTGGCCTCCAACCCTTAGGCTCTTTGGCCTAACAATCACATAAGCCCACCGGCTTATACAAACTTGGCTCACCAGCCTATAACACATATTTACAATTCATTTCATACATCAGATTTACAACTGGGCTTGGCCTTGGGGACACTACAATAATGACCCCAATGCACACCAATGATCTACACATGACATTGATCTACACCCCAAGTTTTAGATCTGTCATCTATATCTCAAGTGTGATGTTCTCAACTACTGCATTTTTTTATGCATGTCACTGTAAAACATAGTTAGTCTTGAGCTCATGGTTCTAGTTCTGATCCATAAAAATGAATCTACAATGATGTGGTCAAAGATCAAATGGAAGCATAGCTGGAGAAATAATTATCTATCAGAGATCATAAATTATTTGTCATTGCACCGCATTTAGATCTAGAAGCCCAATTTTTAGATCTTCTCATCCACATTTAGATCAACACACCTAGATTTCATAGATAAATTTTTCACTATATTGCCAAGCACTATGAGCTTGAGTTTCATAATGATGTGACATACACTATTTAGATATGTTCACATTCTGAAAAAGAGATCAACACAATGCTTTGAGGTTTCTACAATCTCCAATGACTTCACTTTTCCTTCATTGTTAATCCCTGGAGCGTCCCTCGGTGTCTCAGTCATTATATTGTATCAAGTTTTTTAATAGGTCTCGATCTTCGATCTACCTTGAAGAATCTCCAGTAATTATTGTCTTGTTGCATCCCCTATTTGATGTGAGACCTAAATTCCCCCAGATAGACTCTTACCACTTCTCTATCATATCCAATAGTGAAATCACCACCTTGAATCATGAAGTTGGGAATGATCCTATGGAAAATACTTTCCTTGTAATGGAGTGGCTTTCCAATTTTTCAAAGGCCTTTATTACCTATACAAAGTGCCCAAAAATTCTCTACGGGTTTTCAAAAGGTTTCCCAACAATTCGACAAGCAGTTTTCCCAACAATCTCCACATCGATGATTTACTATCAAGGCTACACAACA
Source organism: Picea mariana (assembly GCA_032191745.1). NCBI lineage: Eukaryota > Viridiplantae > Streptophyta > Pinopsida > Pinales > Pinaceae > Picea > Picea mariana. The sequence goes on from JASDQU010324917.1 coordinate 1,684, forward strand.
CATATATTCCTTCAAATGTTTTATGGTGATCGGTCTATCTTTTGTCAATTGATATTTCTTCCATGGCATCAAACCTTTAGTAAATTCATTCGTTAGAGTTTCATTCCTTCAGTTTGATACATTCACTTAATATATTGTTATGGGATATATCGGTAAATGCATACATAAACTGATCTCCCTAGATCCACCTAGATATAGAACAAAACAATACAAGACATGGCGTTTTCCCTCAGATCTAATCATTGACTCTATTGTCAAAGAAAGCATGAGTAACTTACCTTTGAATATCACTTCCTTATGTATTTGTTGTCCCTACTTCGCTCCGGTGCTCTTGTACTATTGATCCTGCAATGAAACACAAACCAACCAAAGTGAAATAAATAATAGTATATTCAGTGAAGACTTATACATGTGATCAAGGAATCATGTAATAAAATGAAAATTATTTTATGGGAAAGAAACATTCCACTGTATTATATTAAGAGAAAGTGGAAGATACAACCAAAAATCCTTGAAGTCGCTAAGTTCCCTTTCGGTGGCCCTTGCTCTTGACACACACACTTGATCCAAGCTTGCATGAAGATGATCCACAATAACTTGATAAGATGAGATGAATCCTTCAAGCATCTGATGTAGAGTACCTCACACAATTCATAGCCTATCCAACCTTAATCATTCCTTACTTTCTCTTGTTTAATACTTTTGCTCACTTAATGCTTAACCTTTGCAATGAAAAATCCATTATTATATAGGAGAAAGAGAGAAGGTTAAAGAGATCAAGATGATTCCACAAAATGAGAGATGCGGGTAGGATCTCAACCACACGGATGCCACCTCATATTCTAGAAGATTCCTTCTATAAAATTCATGAAATTCTTCCTTTTCTTAGTTTTATAATGTCATCGCACCCTGTCTATATAGAAGCCCGTGGAAACCCTGCAAGCTAGGTTTAGAGAAGCTTGCGGAAATCAACATTTCCGCACTGTATAATACTACTAGCCTGTGACATCCTTCTAAAAACAATCCTTGTAGAGCAGGAAACCAGTTACTTTTCTCATGGGAAATATCCTTTTGAGAGGTTGAATACATGCTTGTAGACACATCACCAAGGTGACCAAAATAATGTGTAACATAATTCCCCCCAAAGTATGAGGTTGGCAGTTGTGACAGCCAAAATACTTTGTAGAATGTGTGTGTGTGTGTCAAAAACAAGGAGCACACCAATCGGGAACCTGAAAACAACCAAGTATCTGTGCAATATTATATACCATTTCTAAGGTAGGCATTCCCATGCTCAGACTACAAGTGATTAAAACCATAAATGTCAGTCATGTCCACCAATTATACACCATGGATCCATGACATCAATATTCTACATAGCCACCAGGAATACACTGTGGATCTATGCTCTAGAAAACTCAAATTCGGCCACATCCACGAGACATACAAAGTGGATCTATGTGTCAATACAAATCATAAATATTCCATCACAACCTGGACCAAAATGATGAGGTCCATGGTCTTCAATCCCTTCATCCATAAGTATGAATCTAGCCATGTGATTACAGATGCTGAAGTTGAACATGGCAGAAACCACTTGATTATCGGTCATTAATGAAAACCGTTAACAAGTGTGAGGGAAATCACCATTGATGTCAATGAATCCAAAGGTACCTTAGTACAATCCATTGAATGAGAATAAATGAGATGAATTATAACACTCGATAGAATATCTCGGTCAGGGACCAATGATGTGAATCCAGTGTTAAAAGAGAAGGAACCTGCCATTGAGGCATGCATGCTCTAAGGTGCTAAATGATTTCTATGTCTTATTTCTGGATGATGAGTTGAAGTCGACATGAAAAGACTCATCACAGGAGGGCCTTGATGTATCCCCCATCAATGACATGAAATAAGTAACAGACTTAGGGTAGATCAAAGTATGAAAATGATTTGAAACTGACACAGGGAAGGCTGACATGGTAAAAATTGATAACTGCAGATGGCCAACTCAATAGAAGGCTTGTCAAAAGTTGGACTTCTCTTGAACATATGAATGACATAACAATGGTCTTGGCAACATTGACTCAAAGAAGACCCAAGATATGAACTTGCAGAAGGTCATATAAGAGAGAAATTAATTTCCCAACCTAGGTTCAATGATGAAGGGGGTGTCATGTTCGAGAGAGACTATTACTTCCACTAAACAAAAATATAGAGACACATATCTTTCCCAAATTCCCCCCCACCATTTCTGGTGATTACCTCTTTATTTTTACGCAATCTTGAGAAGGATAACATATGCTTATTGCTGTAATCTCATCCTTCAGACGAGTCCCTTGGAGTATGTTTAACGAACCCTAAGAAGGAGTGATTTGGTCCCATATGGGTCTTTCAATGTTTGTATAACGAGTCCAAAGATAGAAAACTCAAGGTTTTTCATGTATAGAGAGTCTGAAAAACACTTAATGAGAACTCTCTCAGTTCCTTTTTCATAAACTAGTTTGATGAGACCGAAAAAGTGATAAACTATCTCCCTTCAAATGTTTTTTTCAAATACTTATACGAGAGTGAAAAGAACAAGGTCCTCCGACAATCTTTTTGTTTTTATGGAGCGTGAAAAGAGCTTAAAGGATACTCCATGATCTTCATTTTTTTCCGTGTTACCATGATGAGTATGAAAAGATGACAAAAGTATACTCGATTGCGTTATCATCAATTTTCAAGCACAAGAAAAAACAAAGACTAGGCTCGAGGTTTTTCTAAAAAACCTTAAAAAGTACTTGTACATGTGACAAACAAAAAAACAAATCATGAAAAATATTTGTATTTCATTGTTCGGGATCCTAGTTCTTCCATATGAGAGAAAACAAAACACTCATGAGATCATTAGACCTTTAGGTTTTGGAGAAAATGCATAAAATAATATGAAATATTAACAGAAAAAGTAAAAAATGAAATAAATATAGGTAAAATCTCTTTTTTACTATTTCATTTGCATTTTGCCCAAAACTTGCCTAGAAACCCTATTTTTACCTCAGACTTCGGTTGTCGATTACGGAAGGTAAGAGTGACCATTCACTGAATGACTTCCATCAAAATGGTAATCTCCTTGTCCTCTTTCTTTTCAATGGATTAAATTTCATTTTTATTGGTGTAAAATTGATTTTTGAGTTGAGTTTTAGGTCAGTAGGTGCACACTGGGGCCACCGCAAGTGAGATATATCGGGACTTGCGGAAACCATAGGTTTCTAGAGGTGGCCCATGGTTCACCTATGGAAACCCCTCACTGTGTGCAATACTCCACCTACGGTGGACGAAAATCAATTTTTCTTCATACGCGTTTAGCCAATAAAAACTTGTCAAAGCAACAAATGAGGATGCTAACTCCCTTTTATTGTCCCAATACAGGTTTTTGATCATCAAAATGATGGAGTGGAGGGAGAGGGAACACAAAGATGATGATTTCATTTCTTTGAACGAATCGACCACTGTAAATTCCCTTCGATAATGTGGGTTACTGAAATTATTTAAAATTTAGGGCATGAGGACCCAACTGAGGTTACTGGAGTATCTAGTCCACATCTGGGATGTGGACCAGAAGGTGTTTCATGTGGGTGCCCACATATTGTCCTTAGATATTGAAGATATCTATTTCCAAATGTGATTATATCATCATGGATATCATGTGACCTTCACAGGAGGTAGAGGTGGTGGTCTACCAATGACTGAGTATCTCCGTCAATACTATGATCTCAAGGCAGAGTGACATAAGGGCAAAGTTACCATCAGGGGTGTTTGGGATTTACCCCTCCAGACTACTATTTTTACCATTGCACGTATGGAGGGGAGTGAATCTCCTCACATGGCTCTGCAAAGCTATTTTCAATATGTGGTAGAGTGCATGGAGCCTCTAGTTTTTAAATGGAGTGATGAAGTTCTTCATAGCATGAAGACACAACTAACAAAATGCAAGAGAGGGGACCTGGAATTTTTTGGATATAGGTCTATCTTAGTGTCTGTCTTCCTAGAGAGGGTCCCCCATTTATGTTTATAGGAAGAGTGGGGCATACCGGCTCCACGAGACCCAAGGATGAAGAGGTGGTGTGACCTCATGGCCCGACATGTGGCGGGCCCCATCATGAAGTATAATAATGTATTTTTTGACTGGTTGAGGCCTCAAATTTTGATGGTGGACAGTTATGAATATGTCGGGTTGGATTTCAGAGGATACCCTGGTTCTACTTGGGGGATTTTAGTGGGGAGATATAGGTAAGAAATACATTTTGTTTTTATGATGTTTTTTTGAATTTTGAAATATAAAATGTTTTTTATGCTTTGAATCCAATGACTAATCAAAAAATTTTGACAATGCAGATGTAGGGCCACACTGGCCTCCAGGTATATACCCTATTCAGAGATGAGGGGAAACATCCATGGTAGAATGAAGGGATGTTGGTGATTATGAGGCGGTCGAGTAGAACCTAGAGGGATTGACAACAGATATCCCAGACATCTCCATCGATGCGATTCTGAGGCGTTATCAATGCCATACTGTGGGCATATCTGGTTCACTTAGTTGACTACTTCATAGCGTAGCATGGGAAGTAGTGTGATACCATGAGAAAAATCCTTGATTCTATTTTGTATATGAAGCCAAGTGCTTCTCATTTTGATATTTTTGGTCTTCGGACGAAAACACCTTTTTGTAAATCACTTTTATCATTATATATATACATGAGGCTTCTACCGGATTACTTTATTTAATGTGAATTGTGGTTGTATTTACATGTGTCTCAGATGTCTTTCTAACACATAATTAGCTAATGCATCTGTTAATGTATTTAGACATCTAGGAATATGTTGATATTCAATGTAATCGAAGTAACATTCCAAGAGGCGAATTCATAGATATACCTGTAACAAAGTATGAATTTGGATAGAATAGACATTACTTAACTTTAGTACCACTAACTGTGAATAAATCTGTACAACAAGGTGATGGATTCCAAGTGAAATAGCATTGGTCAACAATTCGATGACTGCACTATTTTTCGTGATATTGTTAGTTGCACGACCGAGGCAGAAACCGTGTAGAATGATTAAATCGTTTGTAGGTGCATAGATTGCTGAAGAAACGGATGCTAAGTTCTGAGTACTATGACTAGCACCATCAGTGAATCCAATGTAGGGTAGTGAAGGCACCGACATCTGGAAACCAAGCACAATGCAAGGTAAGCAGCTGGGGATCAAAACCAAATAACGAAAAATCACACACTAGTATGATACAATAAAAATGAAACAACTCATGCAAAGATGGCCTAAGAATAGTACTCCTTTAAGTAAATCCCATTCCTAGGCTCACTCAAAGGAATTCCATCATAATCCACTAACTCATAAGCTCCCATCTCCAACACCTGTTTGACAATATAAGGACCTCACCACATAGCCTCGAATTTTTCGACCCCTAGTAAATCACGATATTTTTCATAGAGGAGAACTAGATCACCTTAAGATAAAACACGTGGCTTGACATGCTTGTCATATTGGGATTTAGCACACTTTTTCTAAGTTTCAATAACCAGGGTGGCATTATGATGTGTTTCATCTAATTGCATTAGGTACAATAGAGATTCCTCTTTGGTAGAGGTGTTGGGGAGAAGTTCAACGGCTAGCTTCAAAGATGGTATCTCACATTCAATCAACATGACAACTTTGATACCATACACTAATTGGAAAGGTGTAAACCCCACGACAGACTTTACGACTGTTCGATAGGCCCATAATGCTGAAAACAACATCGTGTGCCAACTTGTATTGTGAATTTCTATTATCCATCGAAGCAATGTGATAAGAAATTTGTTTTCATGGTGATAGTAGGGGGTTGAGTTTTCATGCCAAAGACCCAACTTTTCAGTAAGCTCGGACATCATGAAATTTTGCAAATGGATACCATGATCAGTAATGATAGCTTGCGGGATTCCAAATCAAGTGATGATATGATTGAATATGAAAAGTGTTGCAGTTTTTCCGGTGTTATCGAATGTAGGCATCACCTCGGCCCATTTAGTGAAATAATCCATAGCTACGATGATGTATCCATGCCCCCCGACTGAGTGAGGTTTACATGTCATGAAGTCAATGCCCCATTTTTCGAAAGGACCAATGGAAACTACAAGGTGTAAAGGAGCGAGATGAGATATTATTTTATTATTATACGTTTGACAAGAATGAAACTTTTGGACAACAGTAACACGGTCTTTAAACAACTAAGGCCAGAAGTACCCTATTCATAATATCTTTTGGGCAATGGAATACCCAGACATATGACCACCACAAGCTCCAGATTGGTAGTCATTCAAAGCTTTATCAGCCTCATCATAGGTGAGATAGCGTCGGAAAATAGAGTCAACACCATGACAATAAAGAGTGTCACTGAGAATTATGTATTGATGGGCTTGATACTGTATATGACCACGGTCTGTGCTAGAAATATCGGGCCGGGAAGTTTGAGTTTGGAGATGTTTGATAATATCTCCGCACCAAGTGTCATCATAACTGAATAGAAAAAGGGATTTATCAGAAAAGGAATCCTCTGCCACATTTTCTGTCTCAGTGGAGGGAAGGTCACATATTAGTTCNAGGCTATAGTGACGAAAACATTGGACATCTTGAATAGTTGCCAAGGCAAATTTTTTCACATGTATGTATTTGACTTCGGTAGTCATGAGCCTCTGACTCAAATAATAAATTACATGTTCATCATGCAAATCATCTTCTTGGACTAAGACCATGGCAATGGTAGAGTCCGCATCGATGAGGTAGAGGAAATAGTATCGACTATAATCGGGTGGGAAAAGAAGTGGTGTATGGGTTAGGGCAAGTTTCAAAGCTTCAAAGGCTTTGTTTTCAGTTTCATCCCATACGAACTCATAACCCTTCTTCAATAGTCGAGTAAATCCTAACATTAAATCAGTGTAATTGGGGATGAATTGATGCAAAACGTTTTCCTTCCCTTGCAAACTTTGGAGCTAGCAAAGTGTAGAAGGAGGAGGTAGATTAAGGATAGCCTCAACCTTCAAAGGGTCCACCCTAATTCCGTGAAGTGACACAATAAAACCCAGAAGTCGACTGGAATCCACACTAAAAACACATTTATGTGGGTTTAAACATATATGATAGTAATGACAACGAATGAAAATGGCTCGGATATGGGCCAGGTGATCTTGGTAGTGCATGGAATGGGCCAGTAGATCATCGAGATATGGTTGCATGATGTGCTTGATATCATGAAAAGCATAAGACATATCATGCTGAAAAGTCACTCCAGCATTCTTTAAACCGAAAGGAAGTTTCTGGTAGGTAAAGGTACCCCAAGGACAGATGAAAGCAGTCTTGTGTTGATCTACGGGCAAAATATTAATATGATTATGGCCAAATAAACCATCCATTAAAGAGAAGATTTCACTCCTGACACAATATTTGACGATTTGGTCAATGAAGGGGATTGGATAATTGTCCTTAGGACAAGCTTTATTAATATCCCTATAATCGACACATACACGGATCATGCCTTGTTTTTTATTGACCAAAACTAGATTGGAAACCCAATCGGTTAAATCCACAGCATAGATAAATCCAACTTTAAGAAGTTTTTCGACTTCGAGCTTGATAATAGAGGCCTTATGAGGGTTGACTAGGTGAAGTCTTTGTTGAACAAGTTTATCATTTGGGTAGGTCTTAATTTCATGCACAATGATATCGGGGTCAATACCTGACATCTCTTCATATCTCTAAGCGAAAACGTCATAGTATTATTGAAAAATAACTTTATAAGTGACAAATTCGTCATCATAACACGCGGCCCCAATGTGAAAATTTTCAACAACTCCAAGTTTAATGGATATGTCAAGAGGAATGGTGGGTGAAATATTACTCAGGTTCCCTTCAAAAAGCACATCGTGTGTTGACTTGGGGATCGAGGAAATGACAACAACGGTCGACCGAGTCGAAATCCATTGGTAACTCTTTATGGTGTGTTGCTCCACCAAGAGAATGGAACGATTATGTCCATTGTTCTGTTAACGCTCTGTAATTTCTTAGCTAAAGAAGAAATTGATAGAGGTAACTATTTCAACCGCTTGGAGTCTTGAATCTAGCCCTCCAAGACTCAGACAGGGCTCTCTCTATATGATTTAGGTTGGTTTGGAATAGGATATTAGGCTAGTTGTGAGGGATCGAGATTTTTAGTTTTTTAATGGTTGGTTTGGGACAATAAGGAGGGCCATTGGGTGATGGGGTCTGTGCTTGAATATATGAATCACTCTCAAATCTAGAAAAATCTCTTACATAGGGAAAGGTAGTGGAAATGTTGGATTGAATCAATTTTTAATGGTGTCAAATGAGGAAAAAGTAGAGGAGAAAAAAGTCAAGCAAAGGAGCATTTAAGAATTCCTAAACTGAGATTTTAGAAGAGAAACTTAAAGATTATCAAAAGATCAGATGCGAAGTATTTCACCAATAAATTATGCTCTATTACTATCCTTTGACAATAATAATTTGAAAACAAGTGAAATGATAACAGGAAAAACGTTTAACAGAGAGAGGAAATGCCACCAACATCTCGACAAAAGAATACTGTCAATAGTTTTTCTATTACTGGTTGATCATTCAAACATTACAAAAACATCCTCCTGGAATAGCAAGGCCCACAGTCCAGCGAAAAGGAATCCAGTTCTCCACAGGTTGAACCCCACCTTCATATTTTACATGTGCATATATAGAAAAAATGCCTTCAGCCTTCAAAAGACTCGAGCTCTATCTCTGCTTTCTAAAATTAGAAAACAATTACAATCATCTCGACACCTGTAAACTGTCTCCTAAAACAAAAAAAATAGTAAATTAAATGAAAACTAAATTTAGAAACTGTTGCTTGGTTGTCACGAATTTGTTGGAAGGTTGTTGATGCCTATCCATCAAATTATGGAACTAATGGCCACTCTACCCTTTGATTACTAGTCCTATGTCTGGGGAAAAACGATACTCTGCCACTTGACGATGATCAAGATGCCACTTGTTTTATGAAATCTGGGATAAATATCTTTAGATCACCTCTTCCTTAACGGTTGCCTCAGATTCTAGATCTGCTTCATTTGTTATGGATGAACTGGTGTATTGACTTCCAATTACATTTGAAAGGATGCCTCAAAACAAGGATACTCTGCCACATCAAGGACACCTTCATGTACCTCTTCCAGATTGTTATATGATCCCTCATTACGAAGCTTGCCAATAGCCGCATCGACAGTATTAATAAACCATTCATCCTATGGCAGGGCACTGTTAGGGTGTATTCCTCTTGTAGTGAATGCCTTAATAGCATGAGTTATTATGGATAAGACGCTTTGATTGATATGTCTAGAGGAATAACATTCAGACTTTGCAATTTGACTTACAAAGTGCATATCCAAGATAGACTGTTGTAGTCCAAATGGATTTAGGGATGCTGAATTGTCCTCAATCACTTCCCAAAAGTCCTGATCATTTGATAACCAAAGTATGACTATCTATGTCAGCCTTATAAGCAATTTCTTCACCACCTTGTCTCTTCCAACCAACACAATCGAAACAAGTTGTGCAAGCTCTTTCAATTTCATTAATATTGTCTGGAAAGATGAAGAGGCATTGCATCTACATCCCAAAACAGATCCTCACTCTTCCCATTTAGATATGTATTTCCAGTCAGTTGCACAGTGCCTTCTTGGTTTTCATTTTGTTGTCCCAAAATTTTTGAGACAAAGAGTGGCATTAGTTCATCAGCAAAGGCTGATGCATTTCCCAAAAGGGAAAGCTATTGAGCCTCTGATCCGGATTATTTTCGGCACGAAATGAGAGCGGAGATATAACACAGAAATATTCAGAGTTATTGCAAGAGAGACAACAATATAATAGAGATATAGTGGAAATATAACAAGAGTCACATATATACAGTAATACACGATTTCTATTAATTAGAGAAATGTACAGAGACTGTAAAAGTACAGAGTGAAAGACTCGCTAGAATGGTGGCAGCTTATCTCTGAGAAGAGATGTGATGGCTACTCTCATTCGTAAGAAGATGATTATAATGAGGCTATGAAGGAATTTTTACAATAAACAGGAATGCCAAAAGTCCTAAACATCCAAAAACCCAACCCTAGGAGATGAAGCGCCAAAAGTCATGTGGGCCCCGTTTGGGTAAGTGAGTACATCAACTTCCCGGGGTCGTAACTTTTGCATACGATCTCCATTTTAGGTGTGTGATAGCTCGTTGGAAAGGTATCACCGAGGAGATTCATTTTGGGGGCTCAATCATGTCTCTGGCTATCATTGAGAAACTCTATCTTGAAAAACCTTCATTTGGGCCCTCAAAATGGCATCTGAAGTTAAAACCTGCTAAAAATAGTAAATTGCCAAAATTGCCAGAAAGTCGTTTTGAGCCATTTGGAAAAGGTGGGTGGCCACCAATATCCACCCGGATCAATCCTCCCTCCTTAGGAAGCAATGGTATCCATTGAATTGAGTTCCTGGGGTAGAGGGAAAAGCATTTGTTGAATCTGCATCTGGGTGAGTTGCTTGTCTTGCTGGAGATGCCACACTGCTCAGTTTGTGGAATTCTATCATGAACCCGTTGAGTTTGAGGTTGTTCAACAAGTCAAGCTACATGAGAGGATGTTGTGTAGAAGGAATATTTGCATTTTGTTGCAGCCTTGTCGACCTGCTTCTGTAGGATAGAAGGTGCTTGGGGCGAGGTTGTAGTGGTTGCAATGTCCTACTGTTCTCCTTTTGAACAGATTGTGAAGAAGCTAAATTTTGCAGTATGAGATACTACTTTGCAACAATTTTTAGGTGGAACAGTAGTGGGAACTACCTATGGTATTCTGTAGAGATGACCCCCGAAAGTGACAATAACACTACGAGGTCGAGACTCATAAATAGCATGGAGCTTCCACATATATGACTGGCCCAAGAGAACATCACAGACATCCAATGGGGAAACATCGCATAATACCTCATCCTTGAAGGGTTGGATGCCATATGACAATCGACACTGTTGGCTGACACGAAGATCTCGTCCTTAGCGAAGCCACCCGATGTTGTATGGCTGCGGGTGTGGTGTTGTTGACAATCCCAACTGTTTGACAACCTCTGCTGAGATGAGGTTCTTTTGGCTTCCTCTATCAACAATAAAATGCAACAG
>JASDQU010324920.1:0-12752 GCA_032191745.1 Picea mariana
CAATATTAAGATGTGTTTGAAAAAGAAAACTAAGAGGGGTCCCAAGAAGGGTCGTTGTCCTGTCCTAAAGGTTTTAAACTTTGTTAAGGGAGGTGAAATTGTTTCACAATATTTTTCTGATTCTCAAGGTCGCTTGAAGGCGCGAGAGAAGAGCATACTAAGCGATTTGTAACTCAACTTCTAGTCCCAATGTGAGTTAAATGTGATTAAAAATGATTTCCACCTTATATTATAAGTCACAACAAGCCATCTATGTGGCAAAAAAGCAAAGAAGGGAAATTGATTTTATCCTCCTAAGTGCCTATGTGTGTTTGATCAACCCCTTTATATGATGAGGGGACTAAGTGTGGTGCTGCTTTAAAACATGCTTGACATCATTTTTAAGAAGGCAAATGGCCTTCCCCACATCCCAACAACTTACAATGTGAAATTTTGCTCAGATGCACAGCCCCTAGTGAAGACAGAGGCATGCAGAGCGTAGGTGCACGGACAGAGATGAGTCAGAAAGTGCATGCGCGTAGAGAAAGGCTGTCACTTAAGCGTATGCACGCACGATGCATGTCTGTGGAGTAGAATACCCGCGCACTGGTGACAAATGGTCGAGAAAGAAAAATCCGGATGGATTTCTCTCAATTCTCCTTTGAATTGGATGGTTAGCAGGTCGACTTAGGCCGGTTAGTGCACTTGCAAGTTAAGAAAACTAAAAGAAGAGCAAAATAAACCAAATGAGGTAGGAAATTGATACATTTCCCCAGTGAAGTCGCCAATCTGTTGCGCCTCTTTTGTCACCTTGGTGAGCAAATAAGAGGTGCTTGCAAGCTCAGTTGGGTCTGCTGAGCAGGACAACTGTAGAGGAAAGAGTTAGAGAAAGAAAAACAAAAATATGATTAAGAATTAAACTAATAGATACAATAAAAATTAAAATCATGAACATAAGGACATAGAGATAACAAGAACAAAAAGACCCATGTCACCAATGTTTGAGGCTTGATCAATTGATGAAAACAAAGCACCAAGAAGAAAGGGGACTATGAGTCCCTTCTTCCTCCAAGGGAAGGTTCTTGGATCCTCACTAGTTGGCTCTTCTTACAACAAAGAAAATGAAAATGGTGGTGAAAGAACTCTTTGCAAATCCACTCAATGGTGAGATGGATTGCCCAATGTAATGGTGCCAATGTGCTCTTGTCAGGGATGGAGTCCTTAAAACAATATAGGCAGCATAACATTACTTTGAATTCCTTGAGAAAATGAGGAGCATTCATGGCTTTTTATAGCATTGCATTGGGTTATTGTGTAACTGCTTTGTAGTGTGAAAAGAGGCCATTTAGGGCATTATTAGGTCTTTGACCAGCCCACCATTCGGATCCAGCCCGGATTTGGAAGTCAAATCAGCTTGGGAGCTGAACCATAAGTGGTTGGGAGGCCGACCATATTCATAAATGCACCGTTTAGAAGGTGCGTGGATATTTGCGCTAACAGGCGCGCATTGTGCATGTATGCGCACTTTCGACGTTCCTGTTCCATGCATGTGTGCACACGCCCAACTTCTGTAAAGCGCTCTTCAATTTTTCACTATTTTGTATAGTTTTTGACCTTTTTTGAATGTTGTGATATTAATTCAGGGCCATGAATGACTTCATTACTGTTTGACGATGTTGATTTCTTGTAACCATGTGCGGATGAAATTTCAGTGATAACAGTTATCACTTTCTGCAACCTATCACATTTTATAGCCATTCATTTCCTACAACAACCAATCATTACCATAGCATCACTGTCACGTTCCATAACCACCTTCACTGTGGCACCCCTAGGATGACTTCGATGCTCCTGCATCAAGAATGTTTTCGAAATCATATGCCACTTGTAACAACAAATAAATCAAATAGGTAAAGCCTCAGTCAACGAACACTCTTTGGGAATTAAACACCAATATTTTCTAAAAGGAATGTACATACATGATTGTGTTAGTCTTCAAATGATGGATACAAATGTACATAAAATAAAACAAAAAATTACATTCTAAAGAAATTACTCTTGCTTTCATCCTAATGCTTGAATTATATTGTAAGCCATCATCTTGTTATAAAAATCTATCGAGCTACTTGAGAAATTAATACAACATGGGATTGAATTTATTGTGTAGAAATCAAGCATACTTAATGTTTTCTCCCCTTTTATTAAAGTTTCCTTCTCCTCCTTATATAAAAGATAGGATGGCAGTTGAAAGAACATACTACCTCTTGAATTTATCAAAATAAATTTGAGCAATAATAATATTAATTTTTTGGATGGATGGTAGTTGGAAGGTCACCTAGGTCAAATGTGGGTTTAGGTACCTAGGAAAACTATGGGCTCAACCATTAAAATAATGAGCACATTTCCTAGCCTCGACAAGAAATAAAGTGTTGGAGCTTCATTCAAATAACAACATCCTTCATTATGTGTTTTCAATAAATTGCATTTAGATAATAGAAAAAAATAGACAACAAGGAAAATATCCATTTTCATCATCATCCAAACATAAATAACAAAAAATACATATAGATGCATTTAAAACAATTTCCTTCTACAACTTCAAAAAATTTAATAGTCCAAAATAAACAAGTTCATGTTTAGTAATAACTAAAATTGTTTCAAATCAGTCATACATCAAGTGCATCAACAAGAATCTCATCATAAATATCAATGTAGGAAGCCTTGTTCAAATAAACAATGTTCCCATTCTATGTAGGAATCTAAGTCCACTCAAGAATATGATCCACAAGTTGAGTTGTGACCTTTCTTTGAACTGTTGGTGAAGGCCTGCTGGCACCCTAAGGCTTTGGAAGGAGCACGTGTGTGCCACAAGTTTCCTACTGCACGTGCCACGAGTTTTGTACTTCTTGGCGCCAAGACTCACCACCTACATTGACCAATTTTCCACTATGTGTGCTAACTAGTTTTGTATTGTGTGCTGTTAGAAAAACAAGATCACAGAGCAATAAAATAAGAACAAATGCGGAAATAAAACACAGAATATACAAAATACAATAGAGACATAGATATACGTGGTTCACCCAGTGTGGGCTACGTCCACTAGAGAAATTTCCAGGTCCTTCCTTTTATTATCTAGAAAATGAAGGGATACAACCTAAAACACACCCGTTGTAACTTCCTCTTCTTTCTCTCATAGTATCCTCTCTCAGAATACAATATTTTCCAATGAGACATAGCCGCAATACATTTCCCTCATAAAAGAGGGTTTCCTTATAGGGAAAAAAACCCAAACATAGCTTCTACCATCAAATCTGCGACCTTATAATGAATGGTCCATATTTACTATGAAATTACAATATACATTTAAAAGACAATTTTTCCTTTGAGGGCTTATCCCTTGAACCCCTGCTTTCCCTCGGACCCCCCATCCGAGGGGATAGCCCCCCTGGACCCTACAAGGGGGGAACTCCCCCCCTGCACTCCCCCGCGTTTAGGGGTGTACAATATTCCAGGGTGTAAAGTCTTCATGAGGTATAAACATGGCTGCAAACAAAGAGCGATGAATCAGGAAGACAATCAAGCTCCACAACCAACACTTGCAAGGAATTGCATACATGTCAAATCCTCAAAGATCTTTTGTAATTATTGTAACCATTTTTGTAAAAAATTTACTAGTCATGAATGAGTTTTTAGTGAGTTGGAAAGTTTGTTATGATTGCCATGCTCTTGTAGACATAAAAGGATTGCATGTGAATATGTAAGGGTTGGTTGGTCAGTTATGGTTCATTTCTAGAGATTGATTGTATGTGTAGATTTGTAAGACACAAGAGAGAAAGTAGATCGATATTTGAGCATATAGTTAGTCTTTTTTTCACTCTAAATGCACTATGAGTAGGCTACAACCCTTTGTGTATTGAGTTGTATCTGAATGAATTTGATATTAATGAATGAATAATGAAGCATATTTGTCTCTAGATATTATGTATTTTAGTATGAATGTATGCATGTTATGTTTTATTCTACACAACACTGAGATGGATGTTATGAATGAATGTGAATTGATTTCATGGTTCTGAGTTAAATGTCTCTTGTTTGTATTATTCCTTCATGAGTTGCACAAACCTTAGGTCTATGTGATTCTCATGGCGTCTCGGGTGAGACCTTATTCAATTCTTGAATATTGAATATTTCGATGCGTATGGGGTATTTGTTGGTAAAGCCTTCTGAACCTTAGGTCTAAAACCCTGAGGAAACAATTGGTTTCATTGTTAGGACCAGATGGTTTTGTACTACATGTTAAAGAAGGGACATGACATCGAAACCTTCAAAGGAAGAGATAGAAGAGTGGCTCACTGAGAAATAAGATGAGTTCGTGCAACAAGAGACCAAGAATCCACATATCAACCTCAAATTATGGAAACAAAGGTACATCTATATAGATTTGCATGAAATATTTTTTGTTGAATTTCCTTGTTTATTGTATGAATGGTTAAAGAGGAAAACATAGATTAAATTTGTGTGGCGAGCTCATGAATTCTTTGTTTGGGACCAAGGAACCCTAACTCGATTGAGATATTTGGATAAAAAGTGGACTAGATCTATTGAATTCTTCTTCAAACGAGTTAGGGAGGGATATACTATTGAGTTTACTATTGAATGCAACAAATTGTTCCGTAGCATTGATAGAAAGTTTGTAGCCGACCCAAGAAGGAGACCGTTGGAGGAAATCCTGTTGTGGATCAAGATGTTGTTCGTAAAGAAGAGGATGATGTGTATGTATCCTGACAGGATGGTAGAGTAAACCCCCTAGCGTATGGGGGGGATGAAAAGAAGAGGGAGACAAAGAATATGAAGGAAAGATATATCCAACAGAAGGGATCCACATGAAGATGAGATGAGGTGATAAAAGAATGGATCCTGAAGAGAAGAGAAGAAATAGAGTTGAGAGATACTCAAGAAGAGTCAAGTTGAGAAGGTGGATTGAGCACATAAACATAGAAGAGAGAACAAGGGGTGACAGACGCGTAGCAAGATCTGAGATGAAGAGAAGAGGAGTGGCGCTAGAAGGATGTGTGGGAGAAATAATTGTGCCAGAGAGAAGAAAAGGAGTGGAAAGGTTGTCGAAGAGATGTGAGGTTGAG
The DNA here is from genome assembly GCA_032191745.1 of Picea mariana. Lineage (NCBI taxonomy): Eukaryota > Viridiplantae > Streptophyta > Pinopsida > Pinales > Pinaceae > Picea > Picea mariana. The sequence continues at coordinate 5,121 of JASDQU010324920.1, forward strand.
AATGAGGTACCAAGAGAGGATACTAGATGTAGTGGTAGTAGAGTTGTAGAGAGTGAGGTAATATCCCTTTGGTTGATAAGAGACGCAATTGAGTCATAGGAAAATGTTAGGTTTCTAACCTTCCTAACACCTCAAACATATAGAATGTTTTCCTATGTAATAAAGGACAACATTAGTAAATAAGGTCTATGTAATAATGTGAAAACGTATAATGTAAGAAGACATACTACAAGTCTCAACCTCTATAATGTTATCTAGAATATAGAAATAGTATAAATAGGGGTAGAAAGCATGAAAAATGTTTGTCTTGTGAATTCATTTATACTTGAGTGTTTCTCTGTTGGAGGTTTCCACCTTGAAGAGGCAAGTGAACTTTTATATCAAGATAAAAAAGGTATAATGTTTTGCATCAATTGTTTCATGGTGCTTACTGTTTCTTTCTTTTTGCTAACAATTGTGATAACAATTGTATTTTTTCTATGCATATTTCCTTCTAGTAACTTACAAGTGGTATCGACGCACTTTCCTCTACAAAATTTTAGAAACATTTTTTTTTAGGATGGAGATGTGTGTCAATGTCTTTAAATCATAATGATCTATTGTTCAATGGGTAAAACTGTGGTTGGGGAAGAATACACATATAAAATACAAAAGGTTTCACGTGGTTACTCGAAACACATTGTTCCACATGGTTGGAAACCTCTATAACCCCTATTGGTACCCCTTCGAGTAATATCGCATTAGAAATCACTTGTACATGGGAATTCACTCCCATGTACTCTTGGGTATATAGGGAGTCCCATAGGTCTCCTAAAACCATTTGTAGATCAGCCAATCGACCACCTGATTGTTATAGTGGCACTGAGAGCAACACTCGGGAAGACTACTCTTATGTGCCTTGGTAATCGGGTAGTATGACTAAGGGTATTGTTAAGCTTGCTTAGTTATAGCCCTAAGATATTAGTGTAAGTACTAATGTTGGACCCCATCAGTATATCAAAGAGCTATAACACAGGGAAATCTCTTGTCTATAAGAATGCTCAAAACCCTAACACTTGCTATTAGAACATAACATAACAGAAACAGAGTGGAAATTTTGCACATCCAATGTGTGCAACCCTGCTTCTTGCATCCAGGCTACGAAAATCCTACACAATTTTACCTGTTAATATTTTGGGCATTTTGTTACTACATTATTATTCAAACAAGAGTAGAAATCCATAGGAGTTAAAAAAAATAGTGGTCCCACTGACACCCTTATTTGGGACATATCCCATTGGATTCCTCTGTTCGCACTGATCACCATGGTACCCCTCTCTCATAAGAATTTTTCTTTGTGGACCCACCCACCCCCCCCCAAACACCCTTATTTAGGACTTATGCCACTCAACTCTTCTCTTTGTGTGGATAGTAGTGATACCACTCTCTCATAATCCCTTTCATATGGATCCACTAGCCATATTATTTCCTGCTTACCTCCCAGATGGCCCACACCCGCAACCAATATCTTGAACAATGTCTCACTACCTTGGGCCAAGCCCATGACTAGACCAGGAAAGATATCTCCGATCTTCAACTATTTCTACCATTAATTCCTAGATCTCCCAAATGGAAACCTTCTCTACATCCATGGAAAATTTGATTGTAGTGATTAGTAAATCCCATGGTCCTCTCTCCTTTGAAAAACCTTCACACCTCGAGGGAACTGACTCATTCCATTCCATGGAATTTCATTCTAACCCCCTTACTCGTGAACTGCATCTTCCCAAATTTGAGGTGAATAAATTTGATGGATCAGACCCCACAGGCTGGGTAACTCAAATGGAACATTATTTCTACTCGCATGGAATCACAGATGACTTGATCAAACTTCATATCGATGTCCTTTTTTTGGATTTTGAATGATGGAAATGGTGAAAATGATGTAAAAATTCACGTAGAGGGTATATTGCTTGGACCCAATTAGTTGCAAGCCTTTATGAACACTTTGACACAGACACACAACATTTGGGTAATTTGAACAAGCTTAAAAAATTGGTACAGTGGAAGAATACATCACTGCTTTTGAGCAATTGGCTTTCTAAACTAAAGGTTTGTCTGATGCCTTCTTCCATGAATTCTTTATCTGAGCTCGTGTCATAATGGCTTTCCCCCAAACCTAGCTTGAAGCTACTCACTGTACCAAGGAAGCATAATAGGTAGTCTCTTCTCAAATTAGAAAGCCATCCTTTATTCCATGTTCTCGACACACCAATCCAGCCCCTTGTTCCCCTCCTCTTAAGATCCAAAAATTAACCCGAGAAGGAATGGATGAACGCTAACTTAAATCTATTTGCCATAACTGTGATGGAAAATATTTTCCAAGCCAAAAATCTAAGGAAAAAAATATTTTGATGGTCATTTTTGAGGACATTTATGAAGAGGATGGTGATGTTTCCCCTTCCAAAGTGTTTCCCTAGGCTGATGATCATAGCCCACCCTATGATCCATCGGAATTTGAACCATGTATCTATATGAATTCTCTCACTGGTATCTCCTCTCCCTAAACCATTAAGTTAATTAACTATATCATGCATCGAAAAGTCATTATCCTAGCTGACAATGGAAACACCTGTAATTTTATTCATCACCGAATTGATCAAGATGACCTTATTTTGTATATTTGCAGTCAATAAATTTCAAATCATGATTGCTAATGGAGGTTCTATGAAATGTGGGGGTCATTGTGAAAATTTGCATGTTGGATGTATGGGATGACCTGGGTTCTACCTTAGTTCTCCAATAAAACCATTTTCACCATCAACCCTTCTGGTAAACTAGAAGGCTACACCGCGCACAAAGTGCATAGTGCAGTCTCACCTAAGATGGATTATGGGTGACTACAAGAATTAGATGTCTACAGTCATGGAAGGGGTCGTGGATGTTCTTTTTACTTATATTTCTACTTAACCATGCATTCTACTATAGTATTCATCAGATCCATTCATTCATTCATTCATAATATTCATTTTGCACACATATTCTAGTGTGCATTATAATTAAAACCATTCAGTCATCTAACCATTCAACCATAATTACAGAAATAACCAAAAGCATTCAGACACATTGCAACACATGGTTTTACCGTGGTTCACCCCTCTAGGGCTACGTCCATAAATATCTTCTTCTTATTTATGTTTCTTCACCAAAATAGCGTTGCATGCATTACATCATAGGATAGTAGAGAATAGTGAGGTGGACTAATGTCGCAACAAGATCCATAACTTACGGCCTAACCCTCAACTACATCTCAATATTGACTCCATCTGAGCTCCACAGGTCTCAAAAAATCAGACTCACAAGGGTTCTTCAAAAGTAAGTTTTTCGCACCAAAAATGGACGAAGATGATAGACTCAGATTAAGATCATAATACTACTTCAATTTACCTCATACATCTTCTATTTATACTACAAAAATGGGTTAAACCCCTTACATTATGACTCCAAAACCCTAACCATAGCATGGCTAGGTTTGTCCACATATCTGACAGATTTCCACAAATCCTGGTGTGCGCTACTTCCTTTGCCCTTTGTCGCGCTGATCTTCCTTCTTTCTCGGTGTGTGCTAATCCCTTTGGTCCATGTTTCTTTGTTTACTGCACTTACTCCAAAAAATTTCTGCTTCAATAGGCCCCCAACACTAACTTGTGGCTCATCCCGAGCCACTCAAGTCCTGTCTGCCTCCTGCACTCATTTATGCAACTCTTGAAACTTTTGCACCAATTCATGTCTTTTTTCCTTCATCAGTGCATTCTTCTCTATGAGGGTCTCTACGACCTGTGCTGTAACTTGCTCCTTCAGCACTTGTATGCTTTCTATGTGCGCCCGTTCCATGTTGTTTTTCTCTGTTTCTAGCATTGTTATCACTTTTTCTACTTGTTCTTGTAGGGGCTCCAACTGAGCCTGTCTAACCTATCATTCCTCTTGGACTTCTTTTACTTATACCTACAGGTTTTTAATTTTCTACGCAACCCTTAGTTTCTTCGAGATGGGCATTGTCTTATGCCTCGGCTTTAGATCCTGGACTATTGTATTCATATTTTCTTCTTTCTACTCCATATTGTATAAATGACCTGCAATTAGTTGATAATATGCAGCTCTTACTACCAAGTTCTTATTCTGCGCAGTAGTAATTTCTCTTGGTGCAACTCATGTACTTAAAAACTCAATAATGTTAGCAAAATACTCATCAGCTATATGTACTAAACACAATTGTGCATCTGGAAATTTGTCTTCCAAACTACTTGGTTCTTCTCCATTAGTAATTCTTAACAAATGGTTAGGTCCTGCATTCAATCTTCTTGGATTCACCACAACTTCAAAGTCACATTCTTGAAATAATAATAGCCATCTGCATATCCTCCCCCCCAACACTGGCTTATTGACTAAATATCTTAGGGATGAATGATCTGTAAATATTTTGAAGTGTTGTCCTAACAAGTAATTTCTAAATTTATGTAATGCATAAACCATAGCTAGACCTTCTCTTTCTATAGTATTGTAGTTCTACTCTGAATCTGACAGCTTCCTGTTTGCAAAATCTATGGGGTGATCTATATCGCCTTCTCCTGGATGGGTTAATAATGCTCCTAATGTTATTGCAGATGCATCCACATGCACATGAAATTCCTTTGACCAATCTTGAAACACTAGAATTGGCGCAGTGACCATCTTTTCCTTCAAAATATCCAAACTCTTATGGCACTCATCATTCCACTGGTACTTGATATCCTTTTTCAGTAACTTCTCCATTAGTGCAGTGATCTGTGTGTATCCCCTTATGAACTTCTTGTAATATCCTGTATGGCCAAGTGTACTCTTCAACTGCCACACTGAATCCAGTGGTGGTAAGTTAACTATGACAACAATTGTAGCAGAATCAACCAACAAACCCTGTTTACACACCACATGTCCTAAAAAAATACCAAAAGGTGCGTTGAAAATACATTTATTGATATTCAATGAGATCTGACATTGTCTACACATGTCCAACATCAGTCTTAGTACTGCGACATGGTCCTTTAGTAAACTAGAGTAAGTAATGGGGTTCAAGGTTGGGTGATTGGAATATTCTTTGCCTTTCCACCCATCAACGCATAAGGAAAGCAATAAAAACATGGGAGTAGACTCTTGCTGCTCATAGATTTTCTCTCACCCATTGGTTGTATGGATGTAAAGTAGGAAGAAAATTGGATAACAACAAAGTAGGTAGGCTAAGGAAAAGTGGGCTAAACACAATGAGACAGACCAGGAGGAATGATGTAGGCTATCATAGGCACATCGAAAGAAACAAATCCAAGAAAATAAAGACAAGTTGGGCTAGTAGAGTGGGCTCAACAAGTCGAGTTGCATACAAAGCTTCATCAAGGTTGCATATATAGACCCCACAATTGGTCAATATAGTAAGTACCTATAATACTTCAACTATTTATTTTCTTAACTAACTTGGGATTCTAAATTTTGTGATGCATTCGCTAGTTTAGAATAGTGTAGCATGGATAAATAGAAATCTTTTCGAGACTATGTTGAACATTTTGAAAGTTGTTGTTGGTAGTTTAAATGCCAATTGCTAAAGCCATAGGCTAAAGATTCTACGAAATGAATATTTTTTCCACGGATATTTGCCCGAAATCTGACGAGAAATTGTTGGATTCGTAGATTTAAGTGACTATTTTTGTAAAACCCAGGTGTCTTGGGAGTTTTTCAGCATGCTGAATCCATTTCTGCATTCAAAAATGGATTCTGAACAACAAAAAATAGTGATTCGTGTAAATTTATATCGTCGGATTCCGACGAAAAAATCCATTTCGTAGAATAGCTAGCCAACGCCATTGCTAAATATATTGCATGAATATGGGCTCAATACACCAACATATGGAACAAATGAGTACATACCTAGATCCAGATATATGGAAACATATTACATGAATATAGGCCACATGCATCGATATGTCGAATAAAGTATAAACCTAGATCCAGAGCTAGATATGGTGAATATGACACATGAAGCAAAGGCATTATAGTGATTACATGCCAAGTAAGATGGTGGAGTGATTACGCGCCAATTAAGGCGATTGAAGAATTATGTGTCAATCACATGTGAATTAAGGTAGTGGAGTTATCACCATGTGTAATGTAATTTTATAAGAGAGCCCTAATGTTATAAGGAGGACCCCTTCTTTCTTATTAGATTATCTATTTTTAAAACTATGGTTGCTTATGAAACCTAAGTTATATCTAAAAACAACAAAAGTTAATATTAATGTAAAGAGTAGCATTATTTGCCTAGAAATCTGCGATGGTGTATCGTGGGATCTTCCCAATGTCTTAATGGATGGACGTGTATCGTGGGATCTTCCCGATGTCTTAATGGATGTACGAATATTGGAGATAGATCCATGTGATATAGACAAAGGGCATAGAAATAAAGAAAGTGTGAAGAAATTATTTGATATTGAGAAAGACAATATGAGATAATATGAAGTGTGGTGAAATTCAACCAATATAAATTTGAAGTTAAGATAAATTTTTTATGATTCTTTATATATGTGTGTCAACTTTTGGTTAATTACTGAATAAATTACATATCTCTCAATACACTATCATAACATTTTAAATATTATTTTTTTAAATTTTTAATTACTTTATTTAAAATAAATAAACATTAAAATATTTTATTTATATATAATAAATTAAGAATATATATATATATAGATGGGATGGTCGTCAACACAAAACTCGGTAGTGTTCCGGAATCAGAAACTGCCGAAATTTGGTAGTATTCCACCATCAGAAACTGCCGTATAGATGTGAAGAAATCTTAAATATATATAGCAATTCTCCCATTTGTAGAATTCATAAATGAAAGACAGTGTGAAAAGGGAAATCAGCCGGAAAATTGAAGGACAATCAGAAATTGCCTTATAAAGTAGAGAGACGAATAAAAAAGACAGCACACCAATGACTTGCTTCAGTACGTATCTAGCTAACGATCACTTAACTCTATGTGAAAAGTGGCCCTCAGTGGTCACACCAAGCCTGTGTGTACTTCTTGAGAAGTCATTGTGAAATTATGGAAAGACTAGAGAGAAAGGGACATCGGGGCAGAGATATGAGGAAGTCAATGTGAAATAGTTAAAAAAGACGAGAGAAAGAGAAATCGGGGCAGAGATGTGAGGAAGTCAATGTGAAATAGTTAAAAAAGACAGAGAAAGAGAAATCGGGGCAGGGATATGAAGAAAGTGTGGAGAAATTCGTTAAAAGGAGAAAGAGAAAGAAAAAGATATGTGCTGGTGAGGCAGGGATATGAAGAAAGTGAGGAGAAATTTATTAAAAGTAAAAGGAGAAAGGGAAAGAACGTTTACGTATCTCAGGTTAAATTACTGGTCAATCAGTGCATACGATCCACATCTCTGGAGAGTTATGACCGTCATTTGCGGAAGGCCCCACTGATGAAGTGTCGTAGGATATGGACGGATAATGAAAAATCGATCCATGCCTCTGTAGAATTCATGAGGAAGTCAATGTGAAATAATTAAAAAAGACTTAATAAAAAAGTTTCGACAATACCTTGATGAGAGAATGAGATTTTAT
>JASDQU010324921.1:0-12921 GCA_032191745.1 Picea mariana
ATTTCAAACTTTTCTAATCAATGGCGATTCATCTTCAAAAGGATTTTTGACAAGAATCCATCATGTTCTTTGTAAATTTAATCTTGATGACATGTCATTTGTATTAAATCTCCTTTATGATGCTTGCATCCAGTCATATTCAATCACAAATGATGAAGCAGTTACAAATACTATCACTCAATTGCAAGAGGAATTGTGTTCACAGGATGAGAGGGATCCATCCGAAAATGTTGAACAAGAAAGGGAGGTAGAATCTATTGAAAATGTTCTTACTGACAATCAAATTGGTTTTTTCTCTTAATCATTGTACTTTCAGTCCTCAACCATCGTGGAAGAAGATTCGATGTTGGGTCAAGGTGAATGTCCTTGTTCTCGTAACTCTTGCTCTAATCAATATTTAAATTCGGTTATTGCAAAAGACTTAGGTGATGAAAATGATCTTAAGCATTCTAACATTCCAATGAAACTGATTAGAGATGTAGATCTGCAATTGGAAGAAGAAACCTTAAACCCTCATCTACAAATCGTACCTTATCAACATGAAATATCAGATGTTTTTCATGAAAGTTTTGAATTGTCTATCGTACAGGAGACAAATTTAGATGATCATATTATGTTGAAGAATTTATCACCAAAACAGAGTGAAATTTTTAAGGAAAATGAAGAGGAATGTCTTGATAATACCATTGTTAAATATCATAGCTCAAGATATTCTTTTCATGTGCTTATTTCTAATTCCTTTTACTCTTTATATCCCGATCTCTTCTTAGATTCTGGTGGATTTGATACTTTACCCATGGTATCTTACTCCTTGCCACCATAATCCAATCTTTTTGATATGCCAAAATTTTGTGAAACTAATTCCAAACATAACACTTATCAATTCAGATTTGATGCTCTTTCACTTTCATCACTCAAATGGAAAAATGACATGTTGGAAGATGATTTTACACTATTTATTTTTGAAAAAGACAATGCACTCATCCTTATGGAGATCAAATATTCTACATTGCATATTTGTTCTATGATTAGTTTGAATTTTAATGTTTACGCTTCACATTTTGAAACGATCAATCTCATCAAAGGAAGTGTTCAAACCAATAATCTAACTGATGTCATGAATCCTCTTAGCGTTTTGATATATTTAGTAGTTAGAGTAGGTTTAGGAGTAGGTTTTCTTTTAGTTTTCTTTCTCAATATTTCTTTGTGTAATAATGCAATTATGAACACAAGTGGGTACACCAAGAGAACCATAATATGAATGTTGTAAGGGAAGTCCACTTTAAATCTGTTTCTCTCTGCTTTTCATTGAATATTTCTTTTTGAAAACGTAGTATCATCATGAAAATTTTAAATGGAAAGTAAAGAGATAAGTAAATTTAAACTATCAATTCAACCCTGACCCAAGGTGTCACGACTAGGACTGCACTCATGTTAATAAGGATTTTTCTATTTTCTTTTAGTCTTTTTTTTTATTTTTAATAATAATGCTTTGTCAAAGTAGCATCTCATGCATCACTATATTAAGAAAAGAACTTGCTCACACATGATATTTTATATGATTTAGTTCTTCCTTTATTTTATAGTGAGATGATAGTGGATACAAAAACTCAAGTTTATCTTTGGCCAAAATCGTTTCCTGAAAAGTTTTATTTTGCTATTTTGATTTTGTGTATTTCTGATTTTTTTAATCCCATTAATAAAATTTGATTTGGTTTGTTGTGTGTTTTTTGTTTTATTTGATTGCTTTGAATGAGTTGTCTTCTTATCTTTCTTTTTGAATCAATATATTTCTAATCAAAGAGCTATTGTCGAAGGAAGCATTTATTTTAAGACTTGTGTTTTTCAAGCAAATTGAAATAGTTCAAAGAGCTCCTGATATTAAGATATAGCTCAGACAATTGATTTTTAAGTCAATTGTCACTTTCATTTTGTCCTCAAATTGTCTTTGCCAGAGTATTACACCAGAGATATGGTTTAAATCTTTGAGAATTATGATGATCTTTAAACTTTCTACATCGTCCATATTCTTAAGGAATCACTTTTAAGTGATTCCCCATTCTCTACATGATTTCATAAATGAAATCTAAAATCTCTAAACCATGATAAAACTTCCAGTTTTGAAAGAAAATAAATAAACTATTCACCTGTATTGCAATTAACCTCTAGTATCACCCCACTCTCTTTGTCATCAAGAAATCTATAATTGTATTATTATTTAAAAATGGTATAAGAGGGTTGGAAGCACTTAAGTGTGGGAAGTGTGTGTAAACTCGTCGGGGTACTGAATAGGCTTGTTGGCAGCGGGTAAATGCACATATGATACCAAGACAACTTTGTCGGGGTACTAAACAAGCCTGCTGGCAACGAAGCAATGTCAGGTCAAGAGGTAGCAAGTATAAGTTTTTAAATTAACTTTTATGGAAGTATACATCATGTGGATACAACTATTGGATGGGATTAAAGCATTTGAGTGGGTTAAATGACATCCCTGTCAAGGCTATGGACGTCTGCTGGAAGCAATGGCTCTGTCAACGGTATTTAAGTTCTTTTATAAACATCGTGACTCCTTGATTAAGACATTATTTGAGGTTATAATCCTCTACAAAGAAAATTCTATTGTCTGGTTATAACATTGCGCTTATCCTAATACTATATGGTCTCAGAGTGAATTTATTTCAGGGAGCTTAAATCCTTTTTCAAGTATTATTATTTACTTCCTAAGATGAAATATAACCACATCAGAGATAACTGCTTCACCCAGTAAGTTGGCATTTGTTGGGCCCCAACAACTCCCCCTAAAATTTTTACAAAATTTAAAGGCCCCCCCGTTAGAATCTTGATAATTATAATGAGCTACAGAATCAACCTTTTCAAATAGTTCCATACCTTGGGCTGTTTTGAGACAAACTTAAGACATTCACTATAGTATGATATATTCATTACAACAGTATATGTCAGAAGTTTGAAACAAGCATAAAAATCTCAATTTAAACAAAAACGTTAATTTTTATCAACTGTTTACTTTCTTTTAAATTATGATTATGTGTTCTTTCTTTTGCTCATTAGCAAGTTTGACTATTTTGAATAATGGGTTCAATACTTCATCAAATAATATATTGGTTGGTTTCTCATTTTTATGAAATCATTTGGTGATATTAATTAATTAAATTCTTTTTTCATTTTGCATCTCATTTCAAAATAATAATAATAAAAGAATTATCTATCATTTGTTTGATTTTGTAAAAAACCAAAATTAATATTTTTTCTCCATTAACTTGAAGCTTCTAGATCATATTTGAAAGAAAATTATAAACAATGTTTGTTTATAAATTATAGTTAATTTAAATTCATTTTTTATTTTTCTAGATTTTGTTTTATTCACAATTTTTAGGTTATTAATTTAGGTTTCTTTTTTATTCACAGGCTTCTATTATCAAATATTTGATACGGATCTGATCATGACTTGATTTTATTATCCAAATACGTTCAAGATGATTGATCCAAAAATAATTTTGGATTTCTACAAATAATTTTATGAGCAACAACAGATAAAATTTGGAAAGGCGTCAAGATCAAACATCCGATTTTGCAGAACTAATTGCAGCCAAACCATGAGGAATTTGAAGAAACGGTTCAAAACCCAGAACCGAAATGGACCCATTTACCTTCCACCGAGATATTTTCCCAAAACAATGCACGATTTGAGAGATATTGATGTCTTTTTACGAGGAAAATTTCAGGTGGCGAAAATTAATAGTGATGCCCAGACTATTCATTCATTGTATAAATATATGAGAAAGTTCAGAGCCATAGGGATCCAAGAATTGGAGAGGAGGATTTTTCTCCTTTCTCTTTTGTATAATATATCTTTTGTAAACTTTTTATTTCTTTTCAAATGCAGTAATGGATGGCTGGAATCTTTGGGAGAATGGACGAGTATTTTCAAAGAAGAATATGGAATTCCAGGTTGCTTAATGGCTTTTGTCCTGTGAGTAAAATGGTTTTATTTTCATTATAATATATTCATATTATTTGAATAATTGATTATACATTGATTTAAATAGTTTTAGTCTTTTTTTATCAATACATGATTAATTATTATCATTTATGTATTAATTTTTCCAATCCTTAAAGTGTATTATCCAAAAAAATTCTTCCAGGACTATAGAATGGACAAGTGATTCCAAAACTCAATAGAATGACATATATGCATTTTGGCTTTAGCCTTTTGTTTATAATGTTGTTATTTATGTTTTATTTAATCTTGTTACATGTGCAGGTCTGATATCTTTAGATTAAATGATTTTTGATGTGTAGGAGGTTTATATTATAAATACCATCTATCATTTGCTTCATCAAAATACAAATGCTGTGATTACATCTTCGATTTAAATAATGTGATTTATCTTTGATTTTTAAATTGAATGATAAAATGAATAGATTGCTTCTAGATTTATCTTGTTGTAATCATGTACAATTATGAGATCACAGGTTTATGTTTTTGTTTCCTTTTCTGTCATTAAAACCTAAGCTGCCAATACATGTTCTAAATTCATTTAGAATAGTCATAAGGTTCATTGCAGATTTCTCTCTTGGACATGGCAGTTGGATGTTCACCACTCATGCAGATGCTTGGATACAGCTCACTAATTCACTGACATGATAGCTTCTTTGTATTTTTCCGTCATTTACATATCAATGAAACTAGAAAGTATGGTTCAACTTTGACTATCCACATGTTCATGTTTCATTAACGTTTTTGCAAGTTTCTTTAAATTTATAAAAGAAAAACAATAAATATTTTTATGTGCTTTCTTTATCTGCTTCCTAGAAGCAATCATTTTTCACATCGATTTCCGTAAGTTTCGATTAAAACTTGTAGCTTGTAAATCATGTAAATAAACGAGACTTGTATATCTTCTTCTTAAATACAACTACTATAGTTACATTAGAACATATGTATATATATATATATATATATATATATATATATAGATAGATAGATAGATAGATAGATAGATAGATAGATATAGTGTTTAGTAATTAGTTAGTTATTTCTCTCTTTTATTCATTTCTTTTAGGATTCTTAGACTGGCTAACGGAACCATTAAACCCGTCAAAACGAGTTACACCAAATGACTTGGGTTATTTAGACAACCTCGGACCAGACTCGCTCTTACAGTTGACGGACGATCAATTTCGCCCGTCAATAGGTTGTCACACGATATGACAATCGGGCGATGAAACTGAATGCCCAACTCAGTGAGAAAATGTTGTAGCCACATATCCTGAATGGTCATGTTAACTACCCCTTTTTACTCTGCCTCGACTGAAGATAGAGCAATGGAAGCTTGCTTCTTGCTCGACCAACAGATAGGCCTGGAACCAAGACTGAGTGAGTAATCAGATGTGGACTTGCAATTAGTGCTATCGCCAGACTAGTCAAAATTAGTAAACTCAATGAGATCTAATGTAGATTTTGCTGCATAATGAATCCCAAAGGTGATGGTGCCCTGTACGTATCGAAGGATATGCTTTGCAGCCTTCCAATGTAGCTCATGAAGCTCCTGCATGAACCTAGAAACTACGCCAACTTTATAGGAGAGGTTTGTTCTGGAGTGTGTGAGATACAACAAGATCCCCACTAGTTGTATGTACAATGTTCTTCCAACCAGTGGAGCCTCCCCGCCATTCTCAAGTTTGAATCCTGATAAGAAAGGAGTCGGAGTAGACTTATAGTCTGTCATGTGAAATCTCTCAAGGAGATCTCGTGCATACTTGGCCTGAGACAGTTTGATTCCTGATGCATCATGACTAATATTGATTCCAAGGAAGAAGTGTAGCGAACCCATGTCCATCATAAAAAACCTATCATTTAGAATCCTCTTGACTACAACAATCATTGAAGTCAAGAAACCAGTGATCAACAAATTATGAAAGTACAGAACTAAGAGTAGAAGTGAATCATCCATCCTGAGCATGTATACATTCAGGTCTAATTTACAACATACAATGTTTTGTGACAAAAAGTAGGAGTCCATCTTGGCATATCATGCCCTCAGAGCCTGCTTGAGGCCATAAAGGGACTTCTTCAGTCGACAGACCAAAGATGAGTCTTGCACAAGTCCTTGCGACTGCTCCATATATATCTCCTAAGATAGATCACCATGAATAAATTCATTCTTCACATCCATCTGATGGACTTCCCATCCCTTGGTTGCCACAATGGAAAATGTGAATCATATGGAATCCATCTTCGCTACTGGAGAGAAGGTCTCATCATAGTCAATACCATGCACCTGTTGAAAGCCTTTAGCAACAAGCCTAGATTTGTATCTACTAATTTGTCCATCTGCTGCACTCTTGGTCCTGTAGACCCATTTGCATCTGACAAGTTTCCTCCTATAAGGAAGGGGAACCAGATCCCAAGTCTGGTTCTCGAGGAGGAATTTGTACTCCTCCTGCATGGTGGATTCCCAAAAGGGATTTCCAGCAGCCTCGCCATAAGACTGTGGATCTGAAGACTGAACCAAAAAGGATGCTTGGAGGGAAATGGTTTAGTGGAAGTGAGTGCAATAGGAGGCTCCTAAAAATAATATCGAGTCCTCTTAGTATCGGCTAGATCACCAAAGAGACTCCCTGCATCCTAGAGAGTAGTCTGTGCCCACTTGGGTCTCGTCTCTTGCTCTACAACTGCATCTGGATGCTCTGAATCTGCATCTCACTGTACTAAATCTAAATCTAAATCATCTAAGTCCTTTGAATCAAAACTCTCTTTTGAATAAGAGTCATCATTTGCATGCTCATCATCTTGGACAGGTGGAAGAATGAAGGTGTCTACATGCGGCTGCTGAGGTGCATGCAAGACACTTTCCTTGAATTGGACACTTTGCTCAATGATGAGTCGGTCCGAGGAAAGGTCAATAAGTCTATATACCTTCACATCATCGGGGTATCCAACAAAAATGCACTCAGTGATCTGTGGATCAAGTGCCTTCCTCTTTTCAGAGGGAATCTAGGCCCATGCTCGTGAACCGAAAATGTGAAAGTGGGTCACTTCCGGTTTGAGGTTGCTCAAAGCCTCATAGGGGGCCTTATCCTTGACAAATCTATGGAGAGATCTATTTTGTATGTATGTTGCACAATTATGTTCTTCAACCCATAGTCTCTGTGGTAGTGACTTTGCATGCAACATGCAAGATGCCATCTCCTTTAGAGATTTGTTTTTCCACTTGACAACCTTGTTTTGGTGCGTAGTATAAGGAATTGTGTGCTGCAACGGAACCACTGCCTCATGGAAAAGATTATGGATTTCATGATTTACATAATCTCCCCCGTTATCAATTCAGAGGACTTTGATCTTCTTTCCAGACTATGTCTCAACAAGGGTTTTGAAATATTTGAGGTGTTGAAAGACCTCAGATTTTTGCCTGAGAAAGTAGATCCATGTAAAACGTGAGAAATCATAAAAAAAAATGAGAACAAACCTCGCTTTGTTGATGAATGTATGTGGAAAAGGACCCATAAGGTCACTGTGGATCATATCTAAAGGTGCGGAAGTTCATTGAGACTTTCCTTTGTTGAATTTCTCTTGAGGGTGTTTTCCAAGAACACATCCCTCACATACTCCCTTGGAGAAATGGATGTCTGGTAGTCCATCAACCAATATTTGCTTGCTAGGTTGTTGCATGTATCTGAAATTCAAATGTCCAAACCTTTCGTTCCATATCCTACTACTTTCATCAGCATGAGTAAGCAATAAAGCAGAATCAGGTTCAATGAATTCATAAAATGTATACAATCTAGATTGATGATTTACCTCACTGGTAGTAACCCTAGAGTTGGTTTGCATGTCGTATATGTACACATAATTTGGTGTGAATATGAATTTATTTCCTGTGTCAAAATTCATCATCTGATACACGGAGAGAAGGTTGACAAAAATTTTGGGAATGTGCAACACATTCTCGAAGCTTCCGTTGGTGAGTTCAATCCTTCCTTTGCTGGTAACTTTGACAGAAGAGTTGTCCCCCATCAGAATAGGAGGACCTTTTCATGCATCCAAAGAAGAATATACTTATTTTGAGGAATCCATGTGATGTGATGCTCCTGAATCTACAATCCAAGCATCGATAGAGGAGTTGATGGAAATCAAGGAATGACTAGAATTGCCTTTCTTGGGATTCAGATTTTTTGGCTTCTTCTTCTTGGCACCCTCGAGGATGCAATCTCCAAGGTTGTTTTTCTGAAGTATTTGAGACATCATATATATATATTTTTTTGCATGCATGTGGATTCTGAATTGAATCCTTTGTGACAGTACCTTCATTTCTCCCCTTTTCCCCTTTGGATTTAGAGGCATCAGTGAAGGGTTTTGTGTACCCTTCCTTCTTCGGATGTGCATGAGATTTCCGTTTATATTTATCTTTACATTTTTTATATTTTTGGATTCCATCATGCACAGTGACTGCATTCTCCCTTGTTTCTTTTATTTCTCCCATGTTGATGAGATTGGTTTTCTCTTGTGTCAGGGATTCGATAAAGTCCTCCAGAGAAGGCATCTTTCAGGTGACTCTAGAGGTGAATATGATAGAATGGAATGTGGATACGAATACAAAGAATTAAATACCAAGATTGGAGAGAATGGTGAGAACCATTTGTTTCTCCTCATTTGATTTATCAACCTCACAAGATTTGAGTTGTGACAATAAATCCTTAAATTTTGGAAATCCATCTTACTGTTGTCTTCAATCTTTTGTACCTACAAAAAATTTGGTTTATCTTTTGCTTAGCAGTCCATCGGATCTAATACCATATAAATTTGTTGAAACTGCACATAATATATCTAGATAGAAAATTCTACACACATTTGCAGAGAGAAATTGAGAAAGAATAAGAAGGAGAGAAAGAAGAGAATAATTCTCATTAACCGTTATGAATAATGAATAATTTACACATGATATACTTTGTATAACTTAATAAGTGCACACTGGAGGAGAACCAATGCACCATAGTGGTGGTGTAGAGTGATATGGACACACACCAATAGTTACGGGAGTGAACTTCCACCTAGTCTAGTCTCTTAGGCAATTACAAGAGTGAAATGCCACCTAGTTGAGTTAACTAGTCAACTAGTCTTCAGTTAACTGACTGAAAAGAGAGTAGTGAGGAGTTAACTCAGGAAATAAAGGGCAATGTCCCAGTTTGATGATGATCCCAAGGAAAGTGTGCATTAGCTGGTGATTATCCCAATGTTGCATGGTGACAAAACCAATGCAACATCTAAACTCAACTCAACTAGTCAAACTGACGTGTCAACTGAAAGAGAATATTCTCCCCTAAAATATAGGAGACTGGATAATGACTAATTATGAATAATAAACAAGGAAAAACCTTGGGAAAAATAAATCCTAGGTGTGTGTGAAGTAACTCCAACAAGAACCACTATCTCAACCACATTTGCAGTTTTGTTTACGAATTGCCATGTACAACACTTGCGTAGCAAATTTTCTATGAAAGTACTGTAAGTACACAAAGATTGAAAGGACAACAAAAGATGATTAGTATGCAGTAAATATAGATCTCCAAATTTGTTTTACTATCTACAAATGCACATGTTCCAAGAAAATCAGTTCTATACACAAGTTCTCTACACAACTGTTGTAGGTTGAAGTTACACAACATGCACGCTACACAAATTACATTTTTACATTCAACTTCAAGATCATTTCCTGAGCAATTGAAGAGGATTTTGGAAAAACCCAAAGAGGTTTTTGTTAAGCATAAGCTCAATAAAAAAAAACGGTCTCATTGTTTACACTGCTGTCATAGTTTGATAGATTCAAATGAATATTTGCGGTCCATTTTTCCATATTTTAGCATTTAATATTTTCCTATTTTAGTCATCATCTTTGGCTGCAGATAACAAGGATTTGGAGAAGAATTTTAAAAAAAAAATGGTTTTGTCAATCATAGACCCAGTAACAAAAACCTCTTTTAGTTTTTACACAGGTGTTATTATTTGGAATATATGAAATGATCTTTGAGGCCTACTTTCCAAAATTTTGCCAAGCCAGATTCACTGACACATTTTTAGTTGGTCAAAAATCAAACCCTAGATAGTAGGATATGAGCTGAGTTTTGACAAATATTATTTACTAAACTATTGTAACAACTCTCTATTTTTGGCAAAGATGGATTTCGACCTCCTTATGCTAGAATATGATATTTATCGATATATTTGAGCACTTTGAAAGTGAAAAATGGGGGAGTTGGCATAAGTATAGTCATTTTGCTTGATATTGTAAAAAACTTCTCTAAATATGAATGAAATACAAATGCAGAAGTCCAAAATTTTCCAAGAAAAAGATTCTAATGGTGGTTTCCTCAAGATTATGCTCTAGTATTAGTATGTACTTCTTGTTTCTCATTACTCATCTTAATTTCATCTGTTTAAATCTGATATTGCAAGGTCTAAAATTCATCTAAATGGTGCTTTAGATTCAAGTGATTTAAACTTTTTTTTTTCTCTCTTAGTGTTGGATTACTGAGAGAGGGGGTGAATCAATAATGAGAAATTATACCAATTATTAATCCTTTAAACCACAAAGTATATTCATTTTTTCATCATCAATATCTTACTGTATATTCATTTTTTCATCATCAATATCTTACTGTATCATAAGCATTAACATTCATCAGTGCATAATAAACAATAATAAACACATCCACACAATGAACAGTACACCAATATTTACGTGGAAACCTAATGCGGGATAAAACCACATAATTGTTTTCTTATATGTCAAGAATTACATTCAAGGAAGCACCAACTTCCAATTCTCCAACTACAACTGGAAGGAGGCTCCAACCGCCTAGTTTCTTAGGCTACAACCTGAGGGAAGCTCCAACTCCCCAATTCTCTGGCTACAATTAGAGGAGGATACAAACCCCTATGTTCTCCGACTACAACAGAAAGGTGGATACAACCACCTATCCTTTCCCCGTACAACTGCCCTGAAATATAAGTAGAATGATGGAACCACTATCACACTATCACTGTGATATATACTGATGTAGACCTATACCAATCAACCTGCACCAAACAACCTGTAACAACATGTACCATAAAACCTGTAATCAACATGTACCAATAACCTGTAAACGACATGTACCAATAACATGTGCCAACATGTACCATGCATCAACTTGTACCTCAACCTGTACCATAAATAAGTGCATCAACCATGCACCAAACCTGTAAAAATAACTTGTCACAACAACATGTCCAAACAACTTATCACAAAAACATGTCTCATCAATCTTATTAATCAAATCAGATCTACTCACCAAGATAAATCACCATGACAACTCTCAACCATATGCACAATATCACCAAGATGTGCATCAACCAAGCATATCACAACAGCTCATAATCATCACCAAGATCAATATGTGCTTCTAATAATATAACAAGACAAGTATGCTACATCATCCATAAACCATGTGTCAACAATACTACTAACAAGTGCCTCCAACCATGTACCAAGTATGTACCAATCATGCATCAACTACTCATCAACTATGGCTCATCAATATGTACTAACATCGTCAACTATACACCTCATGTATGTGTCAACTCATCAACTACTTGTCTCAACCATGTACCCAACATGTACCTCAACCATATACCAAATACATATACCAAAATAACCATCAAAAGTTCTCTAGCAATACATCACACTATCCATAACCAAATAGCATAAACCATTACATCAAACCATGTGCCACAACCTCACTGTTGTTATACAACCTCTATCTGTAACATACCTCAAAAAACAACCCTCATCAATTTCATCATCCAAATCTGATTTGTAACTCTGTAATAGACCTAGTGTATATTATCACATACATGCAAACCTTCCTTAACTTTAACAACAAGAGACTAGCATTTCATCAAACTTTACTTTAGTCTCACATGACTAATTTTGGATTAGTCAAAAACCCTAAATTGCAATAATAATAACTATGTACCTGTAATGAATAAAGATATGAAAATAGTACACAATGTTCTTCGATGTATTTTCTTCAATTCCTTCAGGTTTCACTGCTTGGAACCTCCCAAAAAAGGAGTTATAGCAAAAATGGCATACCTTGCTGAATTTTGTCTTATTTTAGAGAGATAACTTGTAGAGAATTCCCCGCACGGAATATTTTTTATATGGATCTGAAAATGGTACACAACATACTACATAATGTACTCTAACCAATACATTTGGTCTTACTAAATTTGGATCTGTTATGAAGAATTTATGA
This sequence comes from Picea mariana, assembly GCA_032191745.1. Classification (NCBI taxonomy): domain Eukaryota; kingdom Viridiplantae; phylum Streptophyta; class Pinopsida; order Pinales; family Pinaceae; genus Picea; species Picea mariana. The sequence continues at coordinate 12,319 of JASDQU010324921.1, forward strand.
TGTTTTTCCCTGAAACACCCGTTTTAGACTAGTTTCAGGACTAGCCACAAACCCTATTTTCCCTAGAGTGTAACTCTCAAAATAAAATGACACACAAGCTGAAATTTTTATCATAGTCACTTGGATATGTTTTATCAACAACCTCCATATTTCTCTATCTGAATCATTGCAAAAGTGGTAAGATGGACTGTAAATAACATACCTTAGAAAGCATCATCAAAAGACTTTATCCTCCCTTGAATTTCGGACTTCTTTACTTCACCTTCCCTCTAAAATCCGCCTTAGATATCCTTTGGTTACCTTAGTCACTTATATATATTAAATATTCTCAATGGATACTAATGGGAGACCCTTTCTCTCTTATTTAGACTCTCCAAGTAGCTTCCTCTAGAAGTATCCACTTAACCGCTTTGTCCACTTAGCCACTTTGTCCACTTAACCCACTTTGTTCACTTACCCACTTTTTCCACTTAACCAACTTTATCCACTTAGCCACTTTGTCCACTTAACCACTTTTTCCACTTAACCACTTCTTGTTGCAACCACTTTATTATTTAAATAATTTCTCTGCAACCACTTTGACTACTTTATTATTTAAATAAT
>JASDQU010324923.1:0-12921 GCA_032191745.1 Picea mariana
AGAATCAACCAACAAGAATCTCATGAATATCTTAAAAAATCTCGTTGGAGAAAATAAGAAATCATGGGATAGTAAAATAAAGTATGCAGTATGGGCAGATCGAATAACAACAAAGACGTCCACAGGAAAAACCCCTTTTGAGCTGGTGTATGGACTTGAAGCAAAACTCCCTGTGAACCTCCAAATTCCTATCCTCCGATTTGCACAACAATACGACACAGATGCATAAGCAATCCAAGGAAGAATAAATCAGTTGATAGAATTAGAGGAAACTCGAAGAAATGCCTTGGGTCAAATGACAAGGAACCAAGAGAAGATAAAGAACACTTTTGATCACAAAGCCAAGGAAAGAAGTTTCACTGAAGGAGATCTTGTCCTACTGTGGGATAAAAGAAAGGAGAAGCCTGGCATGCACAAAAAAATTGATAGCCTATGGGGAGGCCCTTATAAGATCAAGAGTTGTGCAGGTACAAATTCCTTCAACCTGGAGACAATGGAAGGAGAGATTCTGAAATTGCCAATGAACGCTTTACACATCAAGCGTTACTACCCTCCAGACACATGACGGTACAGGCAAGTATGAGTAGGTAAGCATTTCCATGTATTATACCATCTACATTTATTGTTTGTTTCCCTTATATATGCATCTTGATTGTTTTATCTCATATGTATACATTGTATTATGTTGCGGGGTGGCAATACCACCCCACCTTTATCGTTGATGCTTTCTTGTCAAGTGTGAGCAGGTCTGCAGGTTTATGCCAGAGATGCTAAGGTTCTCATGCACTCTACGGTGAGCACATGTCCCCGAGTTGGAGCCAGATGTTATCCCTGATATCTAGGGATAACTAGGAGATCATGTCTCAAGGCCCACTGGTCCTAGACATGAAGTGTCGAGAGCTAGATTGACTTGAGCATGGCCCTGGAGGGCCCATCCTTCTCTTCTTCGCCAGACTTGTCCTGTCAGCAGCAGCAGCATCAATCACCATCGGCTTGGACTTGCATCAGAGAAGACTCTTTCTCCATGAGGTAATTGGTCCAAGGTATCATGGTATGTGTCATGTTTGATCATTATAACCTTCTTATATATGCATTAGGTTCCTTTCATTTATGATGACTGCTTGGATCTTACACTAATCCACATGACCATTGTTGGGGTGATTGACGGGGTGACTTAGCAAGCTTGTATTCATGGGTTTTGGTTAGCCACCAAGGGGGATTTGCAGAGCCATCGTTCGCTCCCACCATTCTATCATTTTACATCTTATCTCCCATTCATCCATCCCATTCCACTAGTTCGGCCATTAGGATGACCTTTTGAGGGTTACACTTTGTCTTGTGGGAAGAAGGGGCTAAAGGCCCAGGGGGTAAAAGCAGCTGGTAAAATATAAAAGCCATAGGAAATGAAACCTAGAGATGCTTCACCCAGGGATCCCCTAGAAGGCAATAAAAGGCCCCTCGATAAGAAACGAAAGGGACCCTAAGAAAAATAATAAAACAATACCTAACCAAGAGGATGAGAGGTCTCATCACGAGCCGGCCCATTATGTTCATAGGTATCTAGCAGTATGACATTGCCATCATCTGGTCACCACGCCAGGGCAGTGACCTTTGGTTGCATGGCCAAGGGAAAGGGGGTCTCATCANCAGCCTTATCATTTCTGCGAAAATATCGGTGGGTAACACTGTCAGCTCTGGTCACCACGCCAAGGCAGTGTCCTCTGGTCAGACCTTGAAGTAAAAAAGAAAGAAAAACAATAAATGAAAAATAAAGGCAATAAAAGGGCTTGAAAAAAATGCATCCATGATGGGTACAACTCACCTCCTACAAAGGCACCCACAGACAACACCTGCCCTTGGTCTTACTATGAATGGACATCCCTAGACCATATCACTTCATAAACATGGCTTGAATGATCCTCTGAGGAAACTTTCCTTTTCTTGTGGGTATTAGCCCAATAGGTTATTTTGTTGGTTTCTTCAACTTTGTATAGTAGATATGTGTAGCGTCTTTGAGCTCTTAGATGATATGCTAGGGATTTCATGCATTTATTTGATGAATTTAATGATGAAATATGATTGACATTGCTATGATCCCAAGGACTAATGAGCCTATGGAGGGCGTAGTTTTTGATGTGCAAGACCATACCCGACGGACAGGTGCCAGAGGACCGGTACACATGGGGATATGATTAGCTCGGACCTCCATGGGGCTAAAGAGCCCATCAGATGGTTGATGGGATAGCAGAGACATGACAACGTTGTGATGAGCCATTGCACGAGAAAGAAGGATGTCCCTACCCAAGACACTTTGGCAGAACCCGACCTAGGGGGGATCACCTACTGCAGATGGGACATTTTCTTTTGATGGACATGATGTCACCTAAGGCAGCTGGACGTTGTCTGGAGCATGTGACAGTGTGCTAGGGTCATTTGACAAGTGTGGCAGCTTGGAGGAGCCCTAGAAGGGCCAACGTTCTGCTTCCTGGATGCTGAGCTTGCCCAAAAAGGACCAACGTCTCCCTCAGATGGGCCTGACGTCTCCTTTTTAGCTCATATTATGACATTTCTTTAGCATTTACTGTAAAAAACAGTGTAAAATTGAAAGTCGACCTTGTCGGTTGTTTTAATGACCTAATTTTAAAATTAAAGGTCATTTGGATGATATAAATAGAGGACGTTGCCTCTCATTTTCACATAACAACTCACTCTCTTGTGAGAGATCATTTTTAGTATTTTGTCTTGGGATTTTTGCTCTTAGAAGTGAGGCGCAACTCTTGTGGAGGATTGTTCTTGGCATGTTATGGTGTTTTCTCTCATTGGAAGGTTTACAACTAGGGTTTGATAAGATCTCTTCATGATTTGTAAGTGTATTTCTCATGCAAAACTTCTTAAATGAATGGTTGTAGGTTAAATCTCTTGCATTTATTGTTACATTGCTATTAAATTGCTTAATCTTGAAACCCTAGGTAGCAAGCACACAAGTAGGTCCTTGCTATATGTCCCCATGATTGGGAAACTTATTTTAGCCATTGATTAAGGAGGATTTAGCCTAGTCGTTGCTACACTAGTCATCCTTTTTCTGAGTTAGCTTTTGAACATAAATTGAAGAAAGAAAACGTCCTAGGCCTAGTTAATTCTACACCTAGGGTTTTGAATTTTAGGGTTTGAAGGGCCTTGCTCCTACAACACTTTTCACCCTTAGATTTGTGTTTTAAAGCTAGCCGTTTTGCCAAGGATATTTGAGGAAAGAGGGAGGAGCATGAGGCCTTGCTTAAGCAACATCGGAATGAGCCTCCTCCCCTTAGGGTTTTGATTTTAGGGCCCTGCCATTACAGCACCATAGAACCTAACTCTCAAGTCCTTAGATTTTGATCCTCCCGAGATCTTGCCCTTATTTCTGACTCCATAATACCCTAAGGCACTAGTCTATCTCTCCAATGTTGAGCTTGTTGTGCCAAAACAACTTTTCAAAACTCTTAAATTTGAAACCCTAACTAACCCTAACGTCTACTAACACTAGATTAATGATGGCGTCATGCCTTATTTGAGCCTTTGGTTGAAAACATTGCGGCTTAGTCATCTGATGATAGACATTGATGTGTTGATAAATTTCATTGGCCTATTTGCAAAACGTTGATCTCTTTGTCTATAATAATAACCCTAGAACAACGCTGACGTCACCTCTAGTATAGTGGCACAACAACATTTGTATATGAGCAATTGATGATATTTAATGCATTAAGTTAATCCAAGGATTGATTATCTCCATTGAATGCTATATCATTTCCAGTGTTTATTGAGAAGTAATATTATAAGCCATAGTCATTATTGCAATCATTGACTTCGTCAATAATTACTGCTATTGTGCTCATATATAATATTGATAGTCATTGATTAATGAAGTATTAACCATTGTGCATGTATTAGTGTTATTGTTGCCTTGTCTCGTAAACAGGTGCCTCCTCTGTGGTGTATCTTCTTTTTGACTATCTTCTTGGCGATAATCCGTGAAAGGAAAAACTTGCCTTGATCCTTTAAACATTTGCCTTTCAAAACCCCAGATTGCCAAGGACGTCTCCCTTGGGTTTAGCCACCCTAAATAGAAAGAGCCCCCCATCGAGGTGACAGTGGGTGGGGAAGCTCCTATTACGCCAGTTTGACCTTTACCCTTCAGTTACTTGACCTAAACTACAAACTGAGCGATAACAATAACAACAAGACCTTGCAGTGAAATTTTGCACAGTAGTGAACAGAACCTAGAGACTAAGTTGAAGTTCGGTTGTCGGAACTCGAGTACCTTTTCGGGTCCGGTGATAAATGAGTCCATTGAACGCGAAACATCTGAATCCTGAAAAATAGATTGCATGAGTCAGCAATGGGATTTAGAGAGAACAAAAGTTAAATAGAAACGAATTATATTCGAAAACTAGAAAGTAGCAAAATTTAATCATGAGGAAATAAATCACTCGCAGAGAAAATTAACGAAATTAAATACGAAAGATTTAATACAGAATTATTACTTAGCTTGTGATTGGTGTGGGACCTTTTCCATCAACGCCATTGAGCGAACCAATCCATAGTCGAAAGGGGGAATGGAACCAAAGAAGGTTGATGGGTACCCTCACAGGAAAACAAGGGTTCACCATTAGTGATTATAACTGAGAAAATTCTTAATTGAAAAAGGACAACGAATAAAACAGAATTGTAAACAAGTAGAATAATAACTACATCCAGTATCATACATGAACCACTGAGATAACTACCATAAATACATTACTACTTTGCTTTACCCTTTTCGTTGAAATAATGCGAAGAGACAGACCTAAATACACATTTCTAGAGCCGAATCCTTGGAATAAAAATCTCTAAACCGAAACAATTTCACAGGCGAAGTGATCACAAAAGTTGAGGGAGTGTGTTCTTCCTCCCATATTTAAGAGTGGTTAGTTCCAATATTTCGCTATCCCCAACTCCTTGTAGACCCAGGGATATATTACACAACCACATCGAAAACAATGACGAACAATTTATATACATAGGGTATGGTGACATATATACAAATCACAGTAGAAACAAGAAATAATTTAAACATAGGATTTACTCGGCGGTAAATATGCCGAAGACACCCTGACTTAAGATGCAAGCGTTTAGGCGATATAAAGATATACAGTGGAGCCTATTATTACTTTTGGGGATCCTTGTCATTTCTCTACACAGACTTATGACAAGAGGGGCAATAAACCTTTGATTCCTTAAAACCTCGAAAAGGAATCATAACCAAGAATCTAGTCTCTTAATCGAGTTATACCGAGATCAGACATACATTACGAAAACTGGAGATGTGTAGAACTTACCTCTGAACTAGAAAACTAGCTCGTAGACTAGTGACTCTCCTTTCTCCTTCAGAATCCCTTACAGTCACGAGCCTTCTACGAGGGTTCGTAGAAGAAAGGATACCTATCGCAGAATAATGGAAGTTAAATAAAAAAGAAAAACCCAACACATAATAGAAAATCTATGACAACCCAACAAACCGATAAACACTCAACACAAAATCAGAGGATATCAAAACCAGTAGAGTCTTCAATATTCAAGAGTCTCGGTTTCAAGGGAAAATTAACACAGAGTCTTTGGCTTACCATGTACAGGGAACACCAAGGAATGAATGCCTCCATATCCTTCGCCCAGGTCGTGCCCACCCAAAACTACAAACCTCTTATAGAGCTAAGCTACCGTAGGGTTTGTACTAAGGCGTTTCTTTTTGAAAATATCTAGACACGGGCGTGATACAAACTTTAATCACCTACCAACCATTCGCAGAAGTAGATTCATGGTGATAGTACGCAACAATACCCTACCATGTGAACAAGGTTAGGTGGCAGGTTTTTCATTTGACACAATAATCGATTTATAAACCTCGGAAGGCACTCGGGCATATCGCCATTTCTTAGGCTGGACATGGGATTTAACTCAGGATCTAACAAGTACCCCAGTCGGCTTTACACAGAGTTTATTATTTGAACAAACTAACAAAATTTAAAGTCCCTCATTAATATAAGACTTGTGACCTTTAATACGAAGAAGTTGTAGTTCCTTTCGGAACCCAATACCTCTCGTATAGGTGCTCGTATGTATAAGCAATGATAATGTTATGTTTGGAGAGATTTGGAATACCTTTAATGTTTAACACTTTATAAATTCAGAAGTTATGCCTAGGGACGGGTATTTAACCCTTTTACTAACATTAGAAATGTTAGTAAACCGAGGAACTAGATTTTATAGCAAGTTTAGCCCTGTATCTATTATATATTTTATTTCTAGATAACTAGAGACATTTAAAGGATAAAATCTCTTACAAAGGAAGGTAGTTGTATCGACAATAGTGGTAAACATAGCCCTTATGAGAGTTGATAGTATCGACACCTAATTACTTACGATAACCTTGAGACCTTCGAAACAAGTTGATCGAAGAAAAAAGAAATTTTAATGTCCCTAAGAAGATTTTTATTTTTATTTTGTAAATTTGAGGAACATTACATATGGTATCAGAGAAAAGTTTACAACACTGGACCTTGAATAGGGCCACATTAAATTCTTGGCATATATTTTGACTTATGCAAAACTAATAAACCTTCATTGTTACAAACATAAAACTTTTTTTGTTTTGTGTTAATCATGGAAGCTCGGGATGATGCAGTAATCAGAGTGGAAGGAAATCCAAAGCAGAGACCTCCTGGAGATCCAAGATAGAACAGTGACATAAGCTCACCTACGGAAGTGATGGAAACAATGAGGAATCTTATTGTTGAGCTGCAGGTTTTCAAAGCCAACAACGAGAAATTGAAGAAAGCACAGCAGGAACAACAAGAGATAAATGAAGTCCTGCTACGCAGTATAGTGACCAATAAAATCCCAAAGGACGATAACCATGACAAAGAGGTCAGAAAAAGGGCCTCCAAGAATTTTGGGCCTGAAACAGAGAAAGGAGACAGTTCATCTGAAGGTACACCTTCAACTGAGGAAAAAACTAAAATAGACAAAAAAAGAAAACAAGTAGACCACCTTAAAGGAGAATTTAAAAATATTAAACCAACTACCTTTTATGGAGAATCCAGGACAGGAGAAGAAGTTGAGGCATGGTTGTTGGAATTCAAAAAATACTTCCAAATCTACAACTATTCCAACAATATGAAGGTTAGAATGGCCATCTACAATCTGAAAGGGAAGGCCAGCATTTGGTGGCAAGACCTGAAATTGGCCTAAAGGAGAAATAGTTGGAATGGTCTGACTTTAAGAAGTATTTCAAGAAACAGTACCTTTCTGAAAGCTACTATGAAAGGAAAACGAAAGAATTTTACAAGTTACGACTTGGGCAGATGGCGATGGAGGACCTTATAAACAATTTTTTGGAACTACTAAGGTTCGTACCATACATCTGGGAAGATAAGGTAAAAATCCAACGATTCTTAAGTTTCTTACTACAGTCCTACAGGGACAGAATTGAGTTTGACAACCCCAAATCCTTGAGTGAAGTATTCAGGAAAGAGAGAATGTGCTATGATCATTATAAACAACGGGAAGAGTTTCCCAAAGTCTGGAAGGATAAGAAGCAAGATCGAATGAACCAATGGAATAAGGGATACCAGCCAACTCCTTATCAGAATGCAACAAAAATCTTTTCGAGAAAATATTTTCACTCCAACCATCTGAATACGCAAGGCAGCGGTAAACCGGTAAATCTGGGAACAAAGAAGTTTGGGGACAGCCCCCGCGAACCATTAAAGTTCTAGGAATGTGGAGAACCTCATCTAAGAATTTTCCACGTTTAATTTCAGCAAATAGAACTGTTGTTCATAATTTGCAAGAAGCCTCGATGGTGGGTGACATGAGCAGAATCCTGCATCGAATAAATGCAGCCATAGATGGTCGGCAAGCTGACCACCAGTCCTTCGTGGTAGAAATCAAAGGTAAAATCAATAACACTCAAATTTATGTTCTAATTGACCCTAGAGCTACGTTAAGTTATATTACTCCTGATGTAGTAGAGTCAAATAAACTTAAGAAACTAAAGCACACAAAATCATGGATGGTACAACTAGCAATAGGAACTAAACGGAAAGTAGTTGATTTTATTTCTGATTTTGAGTTCATCTTAGATGGTCAAAACATAAGAACAAATCTGAACATCCTACCACTAGGATCTTATGATATGATTATCGGAATGGATTGGTTGGAAAAGAACAAAGAAGTACTAGATTGTTATACAAAGACACTTAACTATAAAGACGATTATGGCACTACTAGGACAGCCCAAGGTATACCAAAACCTGTATAAGTTAGAAAAGTTTCAACGATGCAATTCAAGAAATGCATGAGAAAGGGATGTCAAGTTTATGCCATCCAAGTAACGAGTCTGTTAGAAAAAGGAGATAAGACAAAGTTAGAAGACTTTGTTGTCCTACGTGAATTCAGAGACATGTTTGTGGAGGAGATACCAGAATTACATCCTAGAAGGGAAATAGACTTCTCCATAGACCTACTACATGGTTCAACCCCTATCTCAAAAGCACCTTCCGGATGATTTTACCAGAATTGACAGAATTAAAAATACAATTACAGGAATTGTTGGACAAAGAGTATATCAGATCGAGTGTTTCACCATGGGGGGCACCAGTCCTCTTGGTGAAAAATAAATACGGTACTCTAAGACTTTGTATCGATTATAGACAATTGAATAAAATGAATATTAAGAACAAGTACCCCCTTACCTAGGATAAATGACCTGTTTGATCAAGTAGGTGGGGCCAAGATCTTTTCGAAATTGGATTTACGATCTGGTTACCATCAAGTTAGGATAAAGGATGAAGATATAAGCAAAACAACTTTTCGAACAAGATATGGACACTAAGAATTCATAGTCATACCTTTTAGACTCACTAACGCACCAACCACGTTTATGTGCCCGATGAACAATATTTTCAGTCAGTACTTAGACAAATTCGTACTAGTATTTGTCAATGATATTCTGGTCTATTCTAAAATGGAGGAAGAACATGAAGAACACTTAAGAATAGTTCTGCAAACTTTGAGGAAACATAAACTGTACGCCAAATTTGATAAGTGTGATTTTTATCAAAATAAAATACAATATCTGGGACATGTAATTTCAACAGAAGGCATTGTTGTAGACCCTGAGAAAATAATAGCCATCATGGAATGGTCGATACCTAAGGATGTAACGGATATCTGGTCATTCATGGGAATCACCGGATATTATCACAGATTTATAGAAGGGTTTTCCAAGATAGCCTACCCTATCACGTCATTACAAAAGAAAGGGACCAAGTTCAACTGGTCACAAAAGTGTCAAGATAGTTTTAACAAGTTGAATGAATTATTGACCACTGCACCCATTTTGAAGGCAGTAGACCTAGATAAAGACTTTACTGTATGTGTTGATGCAATTAAAGAAGGACTAGGTGGTGTCCTAACTCAAGAAGGACACGTGATTTGTTATGAGTCCCAGAAATTAAAATAACATGAACGAAATTATGTCACTCATGACTTAGAATTGGCAGCGGTAATACATGCCCTAAAAATGTGGCGACACTACATAATGGGTAGGAAATTTCTACTATTGACGGATCATAGCAGCGTGAAATACCTATTTAGCCAACCAAACCTTAATGCAAGGCAAGCAAGATGGCTAGCATTCTTGAGCGAATTCGACTTTGAGGTCAGACATATCAAGGGTAAGGAAAATAAGGTAGCAGACGCTTTAAGCAGAAGGGTCCATGGGTTATTTGAGATAAATATCAGCAGGGCAGAAAGTGATCTGGAACAAAGAATAAAGACGACAAGCATTAATGACGAAAATTACACTAAGATAATGACAGAATTACAAAACAGTACCGCAAGCTCAGATAAACCAGCTCTGAGTATCGACAAGAAGGGACTATTACGATTTAAAAACAGACTCTACATACCCGATTCAACAGAGTTAAAGATAATAGTCCTTGATGAAGTGCATAAGAAACCGTATTCTGGTCATCCAGGATACCAAAAAATGATAACAACACTTAGAAAACTATTTTACTGGCCTAACATGAAGGGCGAAACAATAGAATATCCGACTAGACGCGAAGATTGTCAGCAAGTAAAAGCCGAACACCAACATCTAGCCAACCTATTACAACCATTACCAATACCAGAATGGAAATGGGAGACCATATCGATGGAATTTATTACAGTTTTGCCTAAAACTCAGAAACAAAATGACTCCATTATGGTTGTAATCGATAAACTCAGTAATTCTGCACACTTCATTCCTGTAAAATCTACTTTTAAAGCTATAAATATTGTTGAAATATTTTTGAAAGAAATTTTTAGACTGCATCGTATTCCTAAAATGGTGATTTCAGATAGAGACGTAAAATTCACATCCGCTTTTTGGAAGGAATTGTTTGCAGGGCTAAATACTAATTTGAATTTCAGTACAAGTTATCACCCACAAACGGATGGACAAACCAAATCGTAGAGGATATGCTCTACATGTACATAAGAACAAAACCAAACAAGTGGGAAGACTATCTACACTTGGTAGAATTTGCATATAACAATGGGTACCAAACTTCGGCTAAGTTAAGCCCTTTCGAGGTATTGTACGAAAGAAAGTGTACGACTCCAATTAGTTGGGATAACCCGGTTGATAGACTCATGGTTGGACCAGAGATGCTCCAAGAAATGGAGAACATGGTAAGGAAGGTACAACAGAACTTAAAAGAAGCACAGGACAAATAGAAGAGCTATGCAGATAAAAAAAGAAGACACTTGGAATTTCAAGTGGGAGACCATGTTTATTTGAAGGTCAAAGCCCAGAAAATTCCGTTGAAGTTAGGGAACTATGCCAAGCTAGCACCCAGGTTTTGTGGGCCCTTCGAGATACTAGCTCAAATTGGACCCATAGCATACCAACTTTCACTCCCAGCTAATCTAAGAGTTCATAATGTATTTCATGTTTCCTTGTTGAAAAAGTATGTTCATGAACCTATTCATATGATTGATTGGAACTTGGTGCAGGTGGAATCCGAAGGCAAGTTCTAGGTGGAACCCCTGCATATTCTGGACCGGAGAGAAATAGCACTTCGGAACAGAGCCACCGCTCAGGTAAATGTGCAATGGAAGCACTTTAGTCCCGAAGAGGCCACTTGGGAGTTGGAGGGAGATTTGCGGAAATCTCATCTAATCCTGTTCCAAGAAAGGAATGAACACCGAGGACAGTGTTTTATTGAAGGGGGAAAGGATGTGACATCCCCAAAAATAAAGTATTTCTGAAATTTAAAATTTGTTGGAAAATTATTCTATTTTTAGTAAATTCGAATTTGGATTTTTTTTTCCATTTATGGTAATTTTGAATTTCGAATTTGATAACTGTAATTTACTTATTATGACTGTTGGGCAAAAATATTATTTGACCCAACTAACTATTTGACTATGACACTTGTATGAAAACATAATATTTATATTGATTGCAGGAGGACAAATGGAACAACCATGTTAAAATCAGCTGACCATGAATCTATGAGTGGGGAACATGTTGGAACTACCTCTGGGATGATTGTTACAAGTGGCAAATCAGGGATTTGGCCATTGGCAGCCCTTGAAAATCAGGAATTTAGAAAGCTGCGAAAATTCCCAAGGGGGGAAGAAAGACCTAGGCAAAAAGGATTTGTTTTGTTAAATAGCATATGCGAGGAGGCATGATGCTACCGAGTATGCTGGGAAAAGAGACCATTGTGTACTTGTCGTTATGAACACCAATTGTTGAGTGTGAGGCAAGGAAGCAATACTAATAGAAGAGGACAGTGTCGAAGATGAGATTTCAAGTTTGCCCTCATGGATTCATGGTCAGGCTAGGGGGTGAATTGGGTAAGCGTTGGCTGCCCGGTTCTACAGTTGGGAGGAACGTGGATGTTCCCTTTGTTTTCCCGTGGACTAATTCAAATATGTCTCTCTACTCTCCTCTTTTCATGAATGTACTATTGAAATGATTATATCTAGTTACTATCGTAGACGATCATCTTACCATCATAGGTATTAGATAGAATTACATAGTTGTTGTAGATTAATTGAAGTAGAAATAATTTGATTCGATTAAAAGGATGTAGCTATTCGAGCCTGGCATATTAGTCACTGTATGGATCAACTAGTATTCTAAAGAATATGTCTACATTGATTCTGTAAGTTCTATGTTGTATGAACATAATCTATATCTTAAATTATGAAATTATAAAGTGATGAGATATAGTTCTAGTGGAAATAAAGCTAGATTCAAGCATTAAACGGTGTTACAGTACTACTGTGTTAATCGTGTCAAGACATATCTATTCTACTTAGTGAAATAAAAGTTAAGCATGCACATCCTGAAACTTAAATTTATGGAACGTTCTACTGGTCATAAGATAATCATATGGTCATACATCTGTAAATACTCATTATCTATCATGAGATTTCAATATGTGTAAACATTTAGAGAAATCTGGAATGAATGAAGAATATTATAATCATGTATTTTTGCACAGAACTATAACTACGACTATCTAATACACAGAGGGTAATTATTGAATATTACATAAAAGTTCCCATGAGATATAACTACGAATATTTAATACACAGGGGATAAGTATCGACTGTCACAGAACAGTTCCCGTGAAATCTCACTATATTATTATAGAAGAGGGTTATAGTTGTTCCCCTCGTAATAACGTCAAAACAAAAGGAATGTACAAAGTCGACATAATGTCTAGGATGAGTCCTTCGACTCTCTAGAGCATAAATCCTTGGATAGTGAAAATCGTTTCAATACGTGGTTTCTTCCCTTCTAATTTCTATTAAGTATTTAAATTACAAGCAAATCAG
>JASDQU010324924.1:0-12927 GCA_032191745.1 Picea mariana
ATTCTCAGTTAAATCCTTAAATATTTTAAACTTCTCAAATGCTTCAGCTTTTTCCTTGAGAAAGGAAACCCAAGTAAGTCTGCAGTAATCATCAATAATCAACATGAAGTAGTTTTCTTTCCCTGTGCCTTCCTGTCTTGATGGTCCACATAAATCCATATGAACTAGTGGAAGTGGTTTCTTTGTTGAAGTAGAGCTCTTGGACTTAAACTGTTTTCTGGTTAGCTTTCCTACTTGGCAAGGTTTACACATAGAATCTTGGGGATATGATATTCTCGGAAGATATTTTACTGCCTCAAGATTTTTGAGCTTGATTAAGTGGTCAAAGTTTAGATTTCCAAGTCTCCTATGCCATAACCAGCTTTCATCATACTTGCTTAAGTGGAATTCTTCTTTTTCTTCTTTTAACACATAAACATTGTTTTATGTTCTTATCCCTTTTGCAATTAGTTGTCCTGAATTCAAAGTTTTTATTCTACAGTCTTTAGAGGTAAAAAAGACTTCACATCCTCGGTCAGAGACTTGACTGACACTAAGAAGATTATGTTTCAGTCCTTCTACAAACAACACATCTTGAGTTTTCTCTTTGCCATTACTCAAACTTACCATTTCTTTACCTTTTATTTTTCCTGGTGTATCATTTCCAAAAGTTACATCCCCTGATTTGCTTTCACTTAGAGTTTGAAACTTACTTTTGTCTCCAGTCATATGTTTGGAACATCCACTGTCAATATACCAGGGATTCTTTTGTCTTTGGGCTGTTAACACTAATCCACACTTGTCATCTGCTTTCTTCTTCTAAACCCTGACATTTTCAGTGGTGGAGATCAAATCTGGCTTGTAGTTCCTTAAGCGATAATCTGCAGCGTTATGTCCATAGTTATGACATATGTAACATTCTGGTTCACTAAATATAAGATCATAGCAATTGTTATGCTCATAACTATTGTTATGTTTAACCTGCGTCCTTTTCCCATCCATCATATGATTTATAGTCTGAGGTTGTTTTTTGCTTGGTTGTCTCGATTTTTGTTGTGGAAGATGATTATTCATTGAATATCTTGATTGTTTATATCTAAATCTTAAAGAACAGTTTATAGCTTTGTGACCAAAATTAAAGCAGAAAAAATAATAACCATAGAAAAAACCTTCGTACCTTGAAAAAGTTTGCCTTCTTTGAAGAGGTCGATTTCTTTCATGTCGATAATCTCTCTGATCTACAGATTCAGTTCTGGTACTTTTTCTTTCATTCCTTCTTGGTGGTTCATTTTCTTTCTTTGTTTCTGCAGAGTGTCCGTTGTCAATGTTTGAAGATTTGACAAACTTGATAGGTTATGTATTACTTGGATGATCACTACTCGATCCTTCTTCATACCCCAATCCAGCTGTCAACTTTGGGTTTCTTTGTTGATTTAGAATGGAGGTTAATCCTTCTGAGACTTTAATACTTGGAAGATTTTGGTGATACAATCTCTTAAACTTCTCCATTTCTTTTCTGGTTGTTACTATCTCTTCTTCTAAGGATTCACATCTTGTCTTCTTTTATGATAACTGTTGTTTTAGAATGTCTTTGATTTTATTTGCCTCTTCTAATTCCACTTTTAGTAGGGAAAAGTCTTCATCAGGATGTTTAATGTCTTTCTGAAACTATATCAACAAATGTTTTTTCTTTTTGTTCTTAATTATGAGTTTGTCAATTTCTTCCAAAGCACTGATTAATTCACCTTCCATATCCACCACATCTTCTTCATCATCCATTTCACCACCTGTGTGTTCATCATCAAAATCTCCCATATCCATAAGCATAAAATCATTTAGTTTATCTTCAATAGAGGAGTGATTGTCTTCATCATCTGAAGGATCATCATCATTGTTTACACAAAGACTTTTCTTCTTAAAATGATTCTCTTTAAAGAAATTTATGTGTTTGTGCTTCTCCTCATCATCACATGTCTGATCCTTTCTTTTGTGAGGACATTTATTTGCAAAATGACCTATCTTACCACAGTTGAAACATTTGAAAGGCAGTTTACCTTTGTATTTTCCTGATCCCTTCTTCAGTCTCTTCACAAATTTTGCTTCAATTTCATCAGGCTGAGAATCCTCATTCTTGTCTGCCTTAAATGATGTTTCTCTAGAGGTGAATTTATCTTTAACTATTCTCATTTCATATGCAGTCAATGTTCCTAGAAGTTGATCAAACTCCAAGGTTTTTAGATCATTAAGTTCTTCTATAGCAGAGAACTTCAGGTTGAACCTATCTGGTAGAGATCTCAAAATTTTTTGAACTAAAGAAGGTTCCTCAATTTTTTCACCAAGTGTTTTCATTGCATTTTCCAGTTCTTCAACTCTCAGAAAGTATTTTCCAATAGTTTCATCTTCTTTCATCTTAAGCTGTTCAAAATGTACTCTATAGGTTTGAAGCTTGGCGTCCTTTACCTTCTCATTACCTTCATAACTGCTAATGAGGTTGTCCCACATTTCTTTGGCAGTTCCTAAGTGCATAACTTTTATGAATTTTGCTTCTGCAAGCCAAGTCAAGATAGCATCCATAGCCTTAGCATTGAAACTAAATTCTAGCTTGTCATCCTTATTATCTAGTACACCTGGCTTAACATAACCAGTATCTACCACATCCCAGACATCTGCACCTAAAGCCATTATGTAGGTTCTCATTCTAACTTTTCAGAAGGCAAAGTTTGTTCCATTGAACAAAAGGGCCTTATTGGTTGAATCTCCTTCATGGCTTGACATGTTTAAGCTCTAGGATCTACCCTTAGATTAAAGGGGCTGGCTTTGATACCAACTGTTGGACAACTGAGAGGGGGGGGGGGTGAATCAGTTGTCCAACAATAATAATTACAAATATTTATCTAAGAATGTGAACATAAAAATTATTATGAACAGTTTATATACAGTTTACAAGGTTTGCATGAAATCTTGTGAAAATGATTTTTTGATAAAGTTTCTGAATCAAATATGAACAACACTTTCTTTTGTCTTTTTTTTTTAAAGATATTAAACAAATAAATATTAAATGAATACGATTGAAATAGTGACATAATAACAGTAAAAGCTAATTAATGTAATCATCATTCCATTCATAAACAACTTAACTAAATAACACACAGAATAACCTGTAGCTGATCAACAAAACTTGTATTATCTTTCTGTGTTGTATGAGCTTCTGCCTATATTGTTGTTAAGGGAAACCTATAAGAGAACAATACTAGCACTTCTAGAATATATTCAAAAAAGTATTTGATATTGGAGTAAGTTAATAACAACAGGAAGACAACTAATTAAAAATCATGTCATCTTAAGATAATCAATATTTAAGAACGAAAGAAAACTCAATTTTGAGTATTGATATTATTCATCATTTAACATTAAAAATAAATTCCACAATAATCAAATGATCGATTGATCACACATAAAAAATGGAATAAGAAATTATGGACAACATATAACAATTAATAGTATGAAAACACCATATGATGACAAGCTAAAACTAAAATCAACCATAATAACATTCTCATAATACAACAGTAATGAAAGAATGAAATGGAATAAGCATCACATAGGTCTAAAGCCAAAGATGAATTGCTTTCCCATATTCTTTCTCAAAATCACATACCCATATTGTAGTCCTCGAAGAATTGTTTAAGATAATAAACTCTTAAAGATTGAAAAAATTAATACATAAATGATAACAATTAACGAGGTATTAATAAAAAAGACTAAAGCTAATTTAAATCAATACATAATGAATTATTAAAAGAATATGAAGATATTATAATGAAAATAAAACCATTTTACTCGCAGGACAATAGTCATTAAGCAACCTGGAATTCCATATTCTTCTTTGAAAATAATCGTCCATTCTCCCAAAGATTCCAACCATCCGTTACTCCATTTGAAAATAAGAAAAGTTTAAAAAAATAAATAATATACAAAAGAGAAAGAATAAAAATTCCCCTATCCAATTCTTGGATCCCTCTGGTTCTGAACTTTCTCATATATTTATACAATGAATGAACAGTTTGGGAGTCACTATTAATTTCCGCCACCTGAAATTTGCCTCGTAAAGAGACACAAATATCTCTCAAATCGGGCATTTGTTTTGGAAAATATTGACGCGAAAGGTAAATGGGTCCATTTGGGTTCTAGGTTTTCAACCGTTTTGTCAAATTCCTCATGGTTTGGCTGCAATTAGTCCGGTAAAAACGTTTGTCTGATCTTGACGCCTTCCCAAATTTTATCTATTGTTGCCCATAAAATTATTTCTAGCAATCCAATATTATTTTTGGATCAATCATATTGAACCTCTTAAACAAAAAGAAACCTAAATTAATAACCTAAAAATTGTGAATAAAACAAAATCTAGAACAATAAAATAAAAAATGAATTTAAACTAACTATAAGTTCTAAACAAACATTGTTTATAATGATCTTAAAATTCTAGAATCTTTAAGTTAATGGAGAAGAGAAAAATATTAATTTTGGTTTTTTACAAAATCAAACAAATGATAGATAATTCTTTTTAATTTTTTATTATTATTATGAGATGCAAAATGAAAAAAGAATTTAATTAATTAATATCATCAAATGATTTTATGAAAATGAGAAACCAACCAAGATATTATTTGATGATGTATTGAACACATTATGCAAAATGGTCAAACTTGCTAATGAGCAAAACAATGAACACATAATCATAATTTAAACGAAAATAAACATTTGATAAAAATGAACGTTTTTACTTAAATTGAGATTTTTATGCTCGTTTCTAACTTTTGACATATACTATTGTAATAAATGTCTCATACTATAGTGAATGTCTTAAGTTTGTCTCAAAGCAAGCCAAGGCATGGAATTATTTGAAAATGTTGATTCTGTAGCTCATCATAATTATCAAGATTCTAATGGGGGCCCTTTAAATTTTGTAAACATTTAGGGTGAGTTGTTGGGGCCCAACACATAGTTAAAACAATTAACATGATTAATAGGATAAACAAATGATTAATGTTGATAAAACAATTAGTGGTAAATGGTGCCATCTCAATTACAATTACTTCACTTATGTTGATGTTGATGAGGTAGATAGTTTATCAACCTTATCCAAGGAACACTGTGATAGATAGCTTATCAACCTTATCCAAGGAATATGAGGTAGATAGCTATCCTAATCCCCTCAGCAAACCATGAATTGCTTCTTCAGCATACCATGAATTACTTCTTGAAATGCCTCTTTTGGACATTTTGTAAATATTTCTTGAAAATGATTTGAGGGAGATAAAATTCCCTACCATATCCTTATCCCTATCCTTGGCAACATGTTCTATTTTCCTTTCTTAAAAAGAAACAAAATCGAGTAAAGCATTAAATTCTTTATTGGTAGGTGCATATCGTTTACAACCTTTAGCCTACGTTAAGCTGAAAATTAGACAATTATATGATAGGCTAACAAGGAAATGTGAACTAAATCATGGATAAGGAGGTAATGCGACCTACTTCTGTCCTTTCAATTGCTACATTTAATGGTTAAATTAAAGATGTTGATAGCTACCTCCAGCTGTAATAGAAAATGGAGAAACAAACATTATGGATGTTGTATAAGACCGTATACCATGTTTCTAATAAAACAAATATGTTAAAATTCTCTATCATTTTTTTCCTGCTTAGGTGTAGAAAATAACAGACGAAATATCCTATACAATAGATGCGTAAAACCAAATACAATCAGGTTGTTCGAATATGGTAATTACTATTGTTGTACAGAATTCTACAACCAGGTTGTTGGAATATGGTAATTACTATTATTGTAAAGAGCTCTATTTCTATTGTTGTAGAGAGATTTAGAATAATATTAGTTAACTCAATTGTGTAATATTTTTGATGTTCATTCATGATCTTATTATATTTGGTAATGGTAAGATTGTTGAATGGGAGATATTAAAAGGAATTCTGGACTTGTTTTGCAAAGCAATTGGAATGGCTTTTAGTCCACATAAATCTTCTTTCTTAGAAAGGATTTGGCCCCGCTGAAAGTGATTTTTCCTTTTGATGTGAATCCAATTGAAGAGTGCTTTAAATATCTTGGTTGTTTTCTGAAACCAAACTGTTATAATAGGGTGGACTGGAATTGGTTGGTGAAAAAAATTTAGAAAATAATTGCTATTAATAGTATTTTAAATACTATTAGAATAAGGATGTTTAGTTTCCTTTGGACTTGGAAAAAGATAAAAAAAAAAGGGATCCATTTGGTTAGATGGAAACAACTAGCAAAACCTAAAAAGTTGGGATGGTGGGGCATTAAGAACATATACTCCTTTGGTAAAGCCTTAGCGGAAAAGAGCTTATGGATGTGTCTTATGTCTCAAGGACTGTGGCATGAGGTGGTAATTAAAAAATATCTTAGGAAGAAATCAATTGTAAATTGGTTCAGAGAAGGAAGGAAAAATTGGGTTGGTATTCAAACATTTGGAGAGCACTTACTTCATCATTGTCCATTATTACTGAATGGTTGGCTTGGAAACCTGGAAATGGGAAAGACATCATGATTGGAGTTGATCCTTTGATAGGAGCTCAAAATTATTCTAAGTTATCTATAAATCTTGTACTAGCTTTGAAGGCTCAAGGTATTGAATTGTTGTCTCAGGCAGGTTACCAAGAGGTGGAGAATACAAGGTTTCCTAGATGGAAATTGGCAAAGGATTTAGGTCTCGAGGGAGAACTCCTGGTTGAATGAAATAATGATGTAAAATGGTTTGTATGGTCTAGTTTTGAGTTGAACAATGATAAAGATCTTTTGTTATAGTCCTGGGACACTAAATTTGGACAGGTTACTGCAAAACAAGCTTATGATATCCAGATGGAAGAAAATATAGGAGATGCTTCATTTTTTAGGTACTGTGAGATTTGGGATTGGCTACTACCTTTAAAAATCAAACTTTTTGTGTGGCTCTTACTTGAAAAGAAAATTCTTACCTCGAAAAACTTATCTAAAAGAGGATATGAGGGACCTAGTAGATGTGTGTTATGTGGGATAAGGGAGGAGAATTCAAAACATATTTTTGTGGAATGTAGGTTCACTAAGGATATTTGGATTATTGTACTGAAGGAGCTAAGACTTGAGAGCACATGGGAAGGAGAGAAGATTGGGGACTGTTTTGAAAACTGGTTAAAGAAGAATGAAAATTGGAAAGAGCTACCTGGTTATTTATGCTGGGAAGTATGGAAACAAAGGAATATGGTTAATTTGAAGGAAGGCCAATCAATAGAGAAAAAGTTTGTAATAGCATTATTCAGGATCTGAGTGAAACACAAATTTCTTTGCGCACTAAGTTTGATATGATAGATAGGCCTCCATTTCTAAATTGGGATCTAGTTGTGGGATTTTTTTATGGGGCATCCCAAGAAAGGGGTGAAAAGTGTGGGGCTAGAGCAGTTTTAAAATGCGCAGTTTTAAAATCCTTCCATCTATGAGCCTCAACTTGACTTTTCCTAGTCTTATGATTTTGGTTGTCGAATCATCACTTAAGAAAACATTACCTCCATCATACCTTTCATATTCGCAGAACCACTCCCTCTGGGGAGTCATATGAAAGGATTCCCCAGAGTCAACCAACCAAGCCTCATGATCTGCTTGTGTGCTTGAAGAAGGCAAGTACACATCACCTCCTTCTTCCTTGGAGGTATTTTTTTTTGTAGAATGAGATTCTTCAGATCCGTTCTTTTTCTCAACCTTGGATCTATATTGCTTCTTGTAGTGACTTTATTTTCCACATCTCCAACATACCCTTACAAAATTTCCAGGAGATTTAGATCTACCCTTAGACTTAGATCTCCCACTTGAGAAATTAGATCTATTTCTTTCCTAGGAACATCCTCTTACAAATAATTCATATGTGCTATGTCCTTCCGTATTCTTTCATCTCATCTCCTCCAACAACAAGGATGAGACCACTTCATCAAACTTCAGGGCAGTTGTATTACTACCTATGGCCACAATGAGACTATCCCAGGAGTCTGATAAAGAACACAGTAAACTAATACATTTATCTTCATCTAAAATTTTAATCTCAACAGATACTAACTAACTTACCACATTATTGAAGACGTTCAAATGCTCTGCCATCGAGTCTCCATATCTCATCCTCAAGTTATACAACTTCTTTCTCAGGAATAGTTTATTTACCAGGGACTTAGACTGATACAACTTCCCCAACTTTTCACATAAATCTTTGGTTGTAGGTTCCTCTGACACATTCAGTAATATTGAATCGAAGAGACACAGTCGAATTGTGCTTTTTACCTTCCAATCCAACTTTTTCTAGTCATCTGCTAAAGTTCCTGTAGGTGCAGTACCTGGACCTACCACGATCCACTGATCTCTGTCCACTAACAGATCTACCATCTTGACCTTCCACAGCTCAAAACCTTTCTCATTAAACTTCTCGATCTTTATCTTTGAATTTCTTTCCATTTCTTTTCATCTGAAAAATCAATACCACGGATCTCCCACTGTAACAAGGCTTATCACAGTCTCGAGCCAAACCCTTGACCACAAAGGTGTCCCATTGAAGCCAACAAAGATCTGATACCAAATGTAGATTTTAACCTTGTACAATATCTAGTGCAAACAAATATTCAGTAAAAGAACAGAAAATATACAATGACAAATACAAACATTACACAAAGATTTTTCCCCTCGAAACCCAAACTGGGAAAACCAACATATTGTATATTCATTCATATGTGTTACATTGTTTACAATACAATATACATATAGGAGCCAATGACATCCAAAAACCTAACCCACTCACCTGGATTAGTCCACAACCCTAATTCCTTAACCGGAAATAGAAAACCATTGGCAAAAACCATGTGCCAAAAAACCACCTAAATATGTGACACATTTCTCGAGGAACATGACACATTTCCTGAGGCATAATTTTCTTTTTCTCTGGGACGTTGCCCTTGAACCCCCACGAGGGGAGCATTCACCCCCCTCAATCCCCCCATGCACGCCCGACGCATATGCTCAAACACTACTACTCGTCTAAAGAATATAACACATACCCAACAATTAGTGCATTCAAAGACATAATGTGTTAGGGGGTGATTGCATTAAGGGGCATAAGGGTTAACATTTAAAGTGCACCAAGGTGTTAGTGTCTTTGAGGTCATGGTTAGAAATCAATTTGTGTTAATGGGTTAGTGCATTAGAAGGTGATTTCATTCAAGGTAATATTATGTTAACATGTGAATATTATGTTATGTGTGATACAAGTTTGTAGGTTTCATATGTGTAGGGTCATAATTGTTATGGGTCAAAAACTATGTTTGGAGATTAATGTGTTTGGCGTCAATGTGTCGACGGGTGACTATATCAAGTGCTTTAAAAGGATTAGGGAGTATAGTTTGTTTGAAGGTCATAGTGATTAGAGATTATCATGTATTAGGAGGCTAGTCTGCTTGGTTCATAATTTGTTAGGAGTGATTGCATAGGGAACATAGGGATTAAGGGCATAATATATTTGGGGTTTGGTTGGTGAGGGGGTGATTTGTTTAAACGTGCTAGTGTACTAGGATGTTAGTGTATTAGGGAATTGGAGTTAGATGGGGTTAGTTGACTATGTGGTTTAAGGGGTCAAGCATGGTTAACCATAGACTATATGGTCAACAATGGCCAATGATGACTATTTCTTTAATAGGGTTAGTGTATAAGGAAGTTAATAGATTACGGGGTTCAAGGTTCATAGTCAATGTGGAATATGATCAAATAGAAACAATTTTGCCAAATATAGTCAAAGTGGTTAACATAGTTAAAACAATTAACGTGATTAATAGGATAAAAAAATGATTAATGTTGATAAAACAATTAGTGGTCAATGGTGCCATCTCAATTACAATTACTTCACTTATGTCGATGTTGATGAGGTAGATAGCTTATCAACCTTATCCAAGGAACATCCTATTGATAGCTTATCAACCTTACCCAAGGAAGATGAGGTAGATAGCTATCCTAATCCCGTCAGCAGACCGTGAATTGCTTCTTCAGCATACCATGAATTGCTTCTTGAAATGCCCTTTTTGGGCATTCTGTAAATATTTCTTGAAAATGCTTTTACGGAGATAGAATTCGCTACCCCCTCGTAACATGTTCTGTTTTCCTTTCTTAAAAAGAAACAAATTCGAGTAAAGCATTAAATGCTTTATTGGTAGGTGCATATTGTTTACAACCTTCATCCTGCCTTATATTGAAAATTAGACAGTTATATGACAGGCAAATACAACCTTCATCCTTCCTACTTGGAAATGTGAACTAAAATCAGGTAAAGCATTAAATGCTTTGTCGGTAGGTGCATATTTGGTAGGTGCATATTGTTTACCAACCTTCAGCCTGCGTTACAACCTTCAGTGTGCGTGAAGTTGACAATTAGACAGTTATATGATAGGCTAACGAGGAAATGTGAACTAAATCATGGATAAGGAGGTAATGCAACCTACTTCTGTCCTTTCAATTGCTACATTTAATGGTTAAATTAAAGATGTTGATAGCTACCTCCAGCTGTAATAGAAAATGGAGAAACAAATATTCTGGATGTTGTATAAGACCGTATACCACGTTTTTAATAAAATAAATATGTTAAAATTCTCTATCATTTTTTTCCTACTAAGGTGTAGAAAATAACAGACGAAATATCTTGTACTGTAGCTATGGAAAACCGAATACAATCAGGTTGTTGGAATATGGTAATTACTATTGTTGTAGAGAATTTTACAACCAGGTTGTTGGAATATGGTAATTACTATTGTTGTAAAGAGCTCTATTGTTGTAGAGAGCTTTAGAATAATATTAGATAATTCAATTGTGTAATATTTTTGATGTTCGTTGATGATGTTATTATATTTGGTAATGGTAATATTGTTGAATGGGAGATATTAAAAGGAATTCTGGACTTGTTCTGCAAAGCAACTGGAATGACTTTTAGTCCACATAAATTTTCTTTTCTAGAAGCAGACTGGATGGAAGAGGATTTGGTCCTGCTGAAAGTGCTTTTGCCTTTTGATGTGAATCCAATTGATGAGGGCTTTAAATACCTTGGATGTTTTCTGAAACCAAATTGTTATAATAGGGTGGACTGGAATTGGCTGGTGAAAAAATTTGAGAAAATGATGCTATTAAGAGTATTTTAAATACTATTAGAATAAGGATGTTTGGTTTCTTTGGAGTGGGAAAAAGATAAAAAAAAATGATCCATTTGGTTAGCTGGAAACAACTAGCAAAACCTAAAAAGTTGGGAGGGCGGGGCATTAAGAACATATACTCCTTTGAGAAAGCTTTAGCAGCAAAAAGCTTATGGATGTGTCTTATGTCTCAAGGACTGTGGCATGAGGTGGCAGTTAAAAATTATTTCAGGAAGAAATCAGTGGTAGATTGGTTCACAGAAGGAAGGAAAAATTGGGCTGGTATTCAAACATTTGGAGAGCACTTACTTCATCATTGTCCATTATTATTGAATGGTTGGATTGGTAACCTGGAAATGGGAAAGACATCATGATTGGAGTTGATCCTTTGATAGGAGCTCAAAATTATTATTAGTTATCTATAAATATTGTACTATCTTTGAAGGCTCAAGGTATTGAATTGTTGTCTCAGGCAGGGTTCCATGAGGTAGAGAAGACAAGGTTTCCTAGATGGAAATTGGCAGAGAATTTAGGTCTCGAGGGAGAACTCCTGGTTGAATGGAATAATTATGTAAAATGGCTTGTAGGGTCTGGTTTTGAGTTGAACAATGATAAAGATCTTTTGTTATGGTCATGGGACACTAAATTTGGACAGGTTACTGCAAAACAAGCTGATGATATTCAGATGGAAGAAAATATAGGAGATGCTTCAGTTGTTTGGTACTGTGAGATTTGGGTGTTATGTGGGATAAGTGAGGAGAATTCAAAACATCTTTTTGTGGAATGTACGTTCACTAAGGATATTTGGATTATTGTATTGAAGGATCTAAGACTTGAGAGCACATGGGAAGGAAAGAAGAATGGGGAGTGCTTTGAAAACTTGTTAAAGAAGAAGGAAAATTGGAAAGTGCTACCTTGTTATTTATGCTGGGAAGTATGAAAACAAAGGAATATGGTTATTTTTGAAGAAAGGGAAATCAATAGAGAAAAATTTTGTAATAGCATTATTCAGGATCTGAGTGAAACACAAATTTCTTTGTGCACTAAGGTTGATAGGATAGATAGGCCTCGTTTTCTAGATTGGGATCTGGCTGTGGGATTTTTTGATGGGGCATCCCAAGAAAGGGGTGAAAAGTGTGGGGCTAGAGCAGTTTTAAAATGTCCACTGAAGGGAACTTTTAAGATTATGATGAACTGTAGGAGGGGGACTAATATCACGAGTGAACTATTAGCCTTGTGGTGTTTACTTTTTGTTGCTTCATATTTAAAAGCCTTGTGGTGTTTACTTTATGTTGCTTCATATTTAAAAGTAACACAGTTACAATTGGTTGGTGATTCAAAGGTCATAATAGATTGGTTTACTAATCTAAATGATCTCTGGATGAACAGAATTAGAAAGCTGAGTGGAAACTTTACTCATCTAAAGATCCAACATATTTACAAATCCTACAATATGAAAACTAAGTATCGAAGACAACATTATTACTTGAAGAAGATGGTATTCACTATGCAATTGGAGAATCAGAAAATTATGAAAGATTGATAATCAATTAAGGGTGCAACAGAATTAAGGAAAAGTTATGTATCTCATATGATGTTTCTGTATTGGAAAAATAAGTTTTTCCATGTATTTATACATGGAAAAAAATGACTTTAGTTATTTATAAATGGCAAAAAAGGACTATAGTAACACTGGTAGATATGTAAAAGAACTTTTTGAATATTCTCCAG
>JASDQU010324926.1:0-12841 GCA_032191745.1 Picea mariana
TCACCAAAATCAATTCCCTCAACTTGGGAATAACCCTTTCCTACTAACTGAGATTTGTGTTTCTACACTTTTCCTTCTACATTCATCTTCTTTTTAAATACCCATTTGTTTCCAATGGGATTTATTTCAACTAGAAACTCCACTAGATCCCAAGCCTCATTCTTATCCAAAGGTGCCATTTCTTAATCCATGGCCTTTTTCCAAAGATTTCCATCCTCTGAATCCACTACCTCCTTGATAGTTCTAGGATCATCATCAGTAATAGAGAAAGAAAAATTTGAGCGGAAATCGGATGGAGTATACATTTTCGGTAGCCTTCTTTCTCAAACCGATCTCCTCAATACTAGAGTATGAGGATCTTCTTCTTCTAATTCTTATTCTTCTATAGAGTTTGATTCATCATCCTTTAAATCAAACTCTATTTTCTCTAGTTCTTCCTTACTTGGTAGGACTTCTTGATTAACAACATCCTTCATTTCTTTGAATACCACATATCGGCTATTCACTACCTTATTAGTTTCTAGGTTCCAAAGATTATAACCTTTGAGACCGTATTTATATCCAATAAAGATACACTTATCAACCTTCTTATCTAGCTTACTCTTGTTTTCCTTTGGAACATGAACATATGCATCACAAGAAAATACCTTGATATTTGTGAGAGAAGGTTCCTTACCAGTACATACCTCTTGTGGAGTCTTGTCATCCAATGCTGATGAGGGTGATTTGTTGACTAGGTAACATGCCATACCCACTGCCTATGCCCAAAATTCTTGCCCTAACCCGACACCACTAAGCATGCACCTTTCTTTTTCCATCAGTGTCTTGTTCATCCTTTCTGCAACTCCATTATGTTGAGGTTAGTATGGATTATTCTTTTTCCTTTCTATACCATACTTCTTACAGAATTATTCAAATTCATTCCCACAAAACTCTCCGCCATTATCTATCCTCAACACCTTAATAATTTTCTCTATTTGATTCTCAACAAGAGCCTTAAACTCTTTAAACATGTCAAATACTTCATATTTCTTCTTGAGAAAATATATCCTAGTATTCCTCGATAATCCATCTATAAATGAGATGTAGTACATAGACTTTTCCAATGATGGGACCGACACAAGTCCAAAAACATCACTGTGAACTAGCTGTAAAATTCCTTCTACCCTCGTTGCACCAGAGGGGAATCTTACCTGATTTTTCTTCCCATATAGACAATGTTCACATAAATAAAAATCCAAAGAGCAGTTAGACATACCTTCAACCATACCTTGATCATGTAGTAGTCGAAGATCCTTCTCTCTGATATTCCCCAGTCTTTGATGCCACAACATAGCCTTTTCTCCAGAGACTGTAGGAGTTCTTTCTTCTTCAACTCCAATATCAAGAACAATGGAACTATTACACCCATCACGAATAGTGTTTCCTTGTAGCTTATCCAGAGTTCCAAACTGAACTCCCTTTAGCAACACCATTGGTCCTCGAACCATCCAGTAGGTTTCCTTTTAAAATATTGTGTGTACCCCTACATTGTCCATTTTTCTTATAAAAATCAAATTTCTTGCCAAACCTGGGATGTGCAAAACACCAGATAGTGTTTTAATTCTTCCATCTATCAGCCTCAACTTGACGTTTCCTCTCCTTATGATTCTGGTTGTCAAATCATCACCAAAGAACACAATACCTCGATCATAACTTTCATATTCATAGAACCACTTCCTATGGGGAGTAATATGAAAAGATACACCAGAGTCAACCAACCTTGCCTCATGATCTGTATGTGTGCTTGAAGAAGCCAAGTACACATCCCATCGTTCTTCCTTGGAGGTCTTTTCTTTTGTATAAGGAGATTCTTCAGATCCCTTATTTTTCTCAACTTTGGATCTACACTGCTTCTTGTAGTGCCCTTCTTTTCCACATCTCCAACATAGCCTTACAAACTTTTCGAGAGATTTAGATCTACCCTTAGACTTAGATCTCCCACTTGAGAACTTGAATTTATTTCTTTCCTGGGATCGTCCTCCTGCAAATAATGTGTTTGTGCTCTGTCCTTCCATATTCTTTCGTCTCATATCCTCTAACAACAAAGATGAGACCACTTCATCAAACTTCAAGGAAGTTGTCTTACTAACTATGGCCACAACCATCCTATCCCACTAGTATGGTAAAGAACACAATAAACTAATACATTTATCTTCATCTGAAATTTTAATCTCAACAGATACTAACCAACTTACCACAGTATTGAAGGCATTCAAATGCTCTTCCACCGAGTCTCCATCTCTCATCCTCGGGTTATACAACTTATATATTAGGAATAGTTAATTCAGTAGGGACTTAGGCTGATACAAC
Organism: Picea mariana; assembly: GCA_032191745.1. NCBI lineage: Eukaryota > Viridiplantae > Streptophyta > Pinopsida > Pinales > Pinaceae > Picea > Picea mariana. Next base: position 2,353 of record JASDQU010324926.1, read on the forward strand.
TTCCCCAACTTGTCCCATAAATCCTTGGCTATAGGTTCCTCTAACACATTTAGTAATACTGAATCTAAGACACACAGTCAGATTGTGCTCTTTACCTTCTGATCCAACTTTTTCCAGTCATCTGTTGAAGTTCCTATAGGTGTCATGCCTGGATCTACCGCAATCCACTAATCTCTATCCACCAATAGATATTCCATCTTGATCTTCCACAACTCAAAAAAATTCCCATTAAACTTCTCAATCTCCATTTTTGAATTGCTTTCCATTTATTTTCACCTGAAAAATCAATACCATAGATCTCCCACTGTAAAAAGACTTATCACAGTTCTGAACCAAACCCTTGACCACAAAGGCACCCCCCTTAAGACAAGAAATCTTTGATACCAAATTTAGATTTTAACCTTCTACAATATTTACTGCAAATAGATTTTCAGTAAAAGAACATAAAACATACAATGGAAAATACAAAAATTACAAAGAGATTTTTCCCCTAGAAACCCAACATATTCTATATTCATTCATAGTGATACATTGTTTACAATACAGTATGCTTATAGGAGCCGACTTCATCCAAAACCCTAACCCAATAACTTGGGTTAGTCAACAACCCTAATTCCTTAACCGAAAATAGAAAATGATCGGAAAAGAAACCATGTGCTGCAAAACCACCTAAATATGTGACACGACTACTCATACAAAGAATATAACACATACCCAATAGATTATTTAGGCATAACATCACTTGATTCGATTGGAAGTTCTAAAATAAGTTCTGCAAAGACCAACAACTTTTTAGATTTCGCGGAATCAAAATCCAAGTCAAATTCCTGGAGGATAACAATCCATCTATTGTTCTTTCTGCTAATGACTTATTGTCTCAACATGTATTGAAACAGATTCACAATGATAATGATGGTGGTCTTGTGAAGCAGGATATAATAACAGAAATGATGGACAACATGCATTGTTGCCAATGCAATCTTCTGAACATCATAGTAGTTGAGTTCTGGTCCAACTAGGCCTCAACTAAGGTAAGAAATCACATGTGTTTCAAGCAGATCGTCCTCTTGAACTAACACCATACCAATGGTCAAATCTCGGTGGCCAAGTACAATAAGAAATATTTATTATAATTGAGAGGCTGGAGTAGAGGAGTAGATGTAAGGGCGTGTTTCAATGCTTCAAAAGGGCATTGAGTGGCTTCATCACAACAGAAAGGGACTCCCTTTTTCAGTAAACCCATGAACCCTTTAGTGATCTCGACATAGTTTGCAATAAAACATCAAAGAAAGTTAACATTCCCCTGTAATATTTGAAGTTGAGGGATTGTGCATGGGGGAGACAATTGAACAATCACCTCAACCTTAAGAGGATCGACCATGATCCCTGTTGTCTAAACTATGAAACCTAGAAGATGACTTGACATCACACAAAAGATACATTTGTTAGGATTCAAGTGAATATGATAGTAGCGATATCATTCGAAGATTATTTGCAGGTCTGTAGGATGATTATGTTTCCCTCGAGATCGTGATGCTAGATCATCGAGATAAGCCTTGATTATATGTCTAAGATATTGGAAAGACAAATACATGGCCCACTGAAAAGTGGCTTCAACATTTTTTTGGCCAAAATGCATCTTACGATAAGAAAATGTGCCCCACAGACAGATAAAAGTTGTTTTATGTTGGTCTTTGGGTTTGATTTTAATCTAGTTATATCTTGAAAAACCATCCATGAATCAAAATAACTCACAACCTGTGCATTCATCGACAATTTAATCAACGAATGGGGTCAGAAAATTATCCTTTGGACATGCCTTATTCAATTCATGAAAGTACATGCACACGTGAATCATACCCTGTTTTTTGTTAACTGAAACAACATTTGACACCCATTGCATCAACTATACGAGGTAGATGAAACCGAATTTAAGCAATTTCTCTGCTTCAGCCTTAATAGCTGCTTCTTTATGAGGATTCATCAGACGAAGATTTTGTCAGACCCACTTTGCCTTCGGATAAGTCGTTATGTCATGTTCGATGATTCTTGGATGGATGGCTGGCATTTCCTCTTAATACCAGAAAACAATGTCATGGGAATTATTTAAATAAGTTTGTATAGATCTGAATCTCTTCGGGGGAGGAGTCCTCTCTGAAGAAAATATTCTCCACGACGCCAGGGGTTCTAGAGATGTCAATAAATATCATTTCAGTGATATTTTCCATATTACCCTTGACGTAAACTATTTTCATAGCCAGAGGATTAATAGGACAAGACCTCTCTCTAGTCATAGTCAACACGAATTCACCTACCTCTATTCTTATTAACTCTGGGAGAAAATAAGATCTATGATAGATATCATCACAGGGTCTGTCTGGACCAGTCAATGCCTCTATAATCACCTCATCACAGGGAAATACCAAATCTAAAGAATTTGTAGTGGTGAGGGAACCTTGAGCCCAAATAGGCTCTAGAACTGGATCTAACTCGTGTGTAGGAGTCGGAATGGGTTTGGCTGAAGCTTGTTGGTCAATACTGTATGCAATTTCTTCCACAGATAAGGGCATGGCCATGCCAAGATGCCCTGTCCCTTCCATCGAGGCTGATGGGTAAGGAATATTCCATGGATCATTAAATAAAGTCCTTTGGAACGATGAAATTTGAGAGATTCAGTCCGAGGTTGTTTTGGGGGCAACCGATATAAACTTGAAATCACCGGAAGGAGGAGAATAATTGAAAGTACCCATCAAGTTTGGGAACAAACCAACCCCCCGTTGACAATGTTAGTTTGAGGGTTATCAATCATCGAGACTGTGGATTCTCTCGATGAAGGGTNGGCCCAACCCTTCATCGAGAGAATCCACAGTCTCGATGATGGGTTGGGCCTAGAGAAGAAGAATTGGTCAATGGTTACGATTTGACCCTTGTGTGGAAACAAAAATACCTGAAAAACTGTGGCAACCACTACATGCATTTCATAAGTCAGACTCCATTTCATAAGCTTGTAGTTGAGAGGCACATCGACCAATTCAACTTCGATGCACACATTCTTCCCTCCTAACTGCATAGGGAAAGAAGCGATGATTCCATGTGATATGAAAGAACGATCATCGAAAGCAGTAAGAAAAGTAGGTAACAGAGACAAAATGGTTTGGCCAATGTCCTTCCAGCGCACCAACAACATCATGCAAGTCGAGGCATCCTCATCAACCACCATACGGAAAATATTCTAGATAAAAAATTTTGTTGTGTAAGCCACTACTATCTAAAATGCAATGTGGTATGGGAGAAGATATTTCAAGTCATTCGTATTGAGGATGATCGTTCTCGGATTACATGTCTCTGCAGATCCCAAGGTGGATAACGGAGCCTTACTCTACAAAGGGCAGCTCTAGAGGACTTCCAAAGTAGACATTGCACAAGGGGTTTGTGACAAATCCTCCATGACAGAGTAATTCTGGGAGGCCCTCACTTTCAGATTATGAGAAGCTTTCTTGAACACCCCTTTTGGCATGTGTGTCATTGTTTCTCCCATCGTCTTGTCAATTTGGAGAGGAATAGACAGGTTTACAACTTCTTTAGCCTTTTTAACAGATTCTGGCATTATGTAATCATGTGCCCTAGTTTCTATGTAAGAATCACCTTTCATCATATAAATGTTTGTGGCTGAGGGATTACTAGAAGATGTGGGGGGTCCCTGACCTCCCCCATATACGCTAGAAGAGGCTTGATTCATATTCTTCCCAGGTGGAAATGGGTTCGTTAATACAATAGTTTACTGCTACACCAATAACTTTTGGGCCTCCACAAGTAGAGGGCATAGGTGAGTTGGGTGGTCCTCCATGCAAAGGTTAAAGAGATACTTTGACTTTCTCTTCTTTGTGTTTCCCCCACCAGCATTGTTTCTAGTTTTCTTGTCCCCCTTACCCTTCGTGTTTCACTATTTATTCTTTCCTTTAGGCTGTTGGTTAGCCTTTGGGTTTGTCAAATGCACACTATGTACATCCAACATTTGGGTAGGGTGAGAAATCGAATCGAGGGTCTGGCTGGCCGCTCTCTACTGTATCGATAATTGTTGAAATTGATTTGACAAATAATCATTGGAATTTCCTTGTGTTGAACCAAGTATACCATCAGCATGTGGTCTAGACTTTTGTCTGGTCTTGTTACGGATGGACCATGGTGCATCTAGAAAAATATCATATAGTAAGATAGACTGATAGTATATCAGTTCGAGTTGTTGTGCTCTCATTATCACCTCCTCATATGAAGACACTCCTGAAGTTGCAACGTCCTTGGATAATTGAGGTACCAAAGACTTCATAAACCACTCCAGTAGGAAAGTCGGTGGGACCTTTAACTTAATCAAGCTCTTTCGGTGACACCATTCTTGAATGTGATCAGAGATATGATCAACCTTAGTCTACTCAAAGTTGGCTAGAAATTTAGTGTCGACATCATATCTCACAGGTAGTTGGAAATTGTTCAGGAAAATCATCACCAAATCACTAAAGTAAGAGTATATTGAGCAGTCAAGATCGATGTAACATTTTGTGGCACCCCCGATAAGAGTGTGTTGAAATAGGCACAACTACAAAGAGTCATATTGCATCAAGTTTGACAAGCACCATAGGTGGAAATTTGTCACATGATCACCTAGGTCTTCACCAAGCTTGCCTTYGAATTTTGGAATATCCAAGGGAAAMTTAGTYGGCACTGGGGGTCAATGYRTATCATGAAAAATTGGGTCGTTAAAAAACCTYGACAAGTATGGCAAGTGTAATGTTTCCAGAAATGGTATTTTGAGTTGGGTACTATGTACAAGAAAAAGGGGGCTTGGAATTAGACTGCCACCAGTATTCCAGGAAAAGTTGGGTTGCTGGCCAGGGTTCTTGTAAATACTATGGCCTTGACCAACGTGCAGAAACTTCATTTGTTGGGACATCATCGACTGATTCCCGTAATTGGATGTTAAGGGTTGGGTGGGTATTTCTTCGTACGTTGTAAGGTAAGGTAGGTCCTGAAGCCTTCGCGACCGACATAGTTCTTGATCTTCCACTTTTTGAAAGGATCAATGAAACAATAAGACTTTAACTAACATTTAAAACCAGGAACATACTATAAAATTTCCTACAAGATAAACCAATAAAACCACTATCTAGTTGGAAGAACATTTATGCAACCAACACTAGAGAAACTTATCAGTGAAAGTGCAACTCGATCACAGAAGCACCCTCCGATTATAATATACAAAGAGTGGCCGAAAATCTTCCCTAGGTACCGTGGTATAACCCCATAGTCACCTATGTAAGTCTCTAGAATAAAGGAAACTAAGTTCCGATCTCGTAAATAGTCACTAGGCGGGTACAGTCGACAGTCGGGTTGACCGCAATGAGCAGGATAATAATTTTGAATCTTATCAAGGGTATTGAAAGAAAGTGCTCTAGAAGACAACTAAGGATATCGAACGGATTCAAGGTCCATGAAGTTCCATAGGAAATTTGAAATGACAGTATCCCATGACAGATTCTCAATACGCATTTCCCACTATGCTTGGTCTGACTTTGGAGGGGTTATCTTCGTTACCTTTCCTCACGCGACCTCATGTTTGGCCCCTGTGTTAGAGGGGGTTTCCTGATAAATTTCATGTCACTAGACTTTTACACTTCCTATCTCTGACTCTTGTTTTTGTTTATAAGCCTTGAAGAGTTTCCTCTCCAACCTAATTCAAGGCTCTACCCTAAACTAGTTGATTGACCCTACAAACATAAAAGTCTAATTAATTTTAAATTAGCATTCGTTTTAAATGGCTTGTTTTAACTCGAAAGATATGGAAGTGAAACTAATGATGTATATGAGAGAAGAAAAGAGGAGGAATAAACAAAACTAAAAGAAAAATTGCTTCTAGTTAACAACAAAGATTTGCAACTAACTCTTTAAACCAACTTTTTCATAACTAACGTTTTTTCAAGATCTTTACAAGGAAGACCTAAAACGAAATTTCGCTCGACTATGAGCTAATTAATGTTATAAGAAATCAATAAAGAACTTAAAAAATGAACTCTTTTTCCTAATAGGTAAGATAATTAATTCCAACAACTTTACCAAACTAAGAAAGGGAAATCTTTTTTTCTTTGAAAATGCTTCAAACAAAAAAAACTCAAAATAAATCATTTTCTTCTTTTCTTTAAAGGAAATGAAAGGGAAAAAGAGAAATACAATACAAGACTGAAACTAACCTCAGGCCCACTACAGATCGCAGGGAGTCACTAAAGACACCAAACAAGATGATCAATAACTCAATGACTTGCCCAAAACCCTTTCTGAAGTAAACATAAGAAATCTTCAAAAATACAAGCAAAATGACATCTATCCCAGGCTTTGACTGTAAAAACAGAGGCATTGAACTCTGTCAAGAGACCCTGAGAAGTAAAAAACTTAATCAACGAAGAGGTTGACTACCTCTTCTTAAACAAATTCCCTTGAACCAAGCACACTACTGATGCTTAAGCAGCCTGTGTATGTATGCAAGTTGCCTATAAAGTAGGGTGTGTATGTACGTGTGTTGAACCACATCAGGCTGCACACACCTCTGTACTTATTTAAAAATAAATAAAACAAATAGACTGGTAGGGCAAGGAGAAATGGTATGGCACCAATAGTTGACCAGAATCCCTTAAAATACTCAACGGACTCAAAAGAAACTCAAAAGGTATAAAACCAATCAAAAACCCAAAAAATCCCCTAAAACCCTATAGGCATCCCCAATATGGTCACTAGTTTTGCTAGCGGGAAAACCCCCCTATGGCTACACCAGGGTTTAAAATATAGGAATATCAATAACTGTTTAAAAGTCTCATACTTCTCTAACTACCCCAAACATATTCCAAACTCATACACGAAAAGAAAATTGAGAAGGATGAGGTAATTGTACCTCTACTTCGCATTCGGTGACGATCCTCTCACGCTTGATAGCTTTGTTGACTACAAACTTCCTCCCAAGGCTGACCTGCATTCAAAAAAAGACAAACATAAATCTACAAGCATGCATTTCATATATCAATAAGGGTTAGATGTTATAATAAAAACATAAATCAAATGCAAACATTTGACACATCATGTTTTGGGATAGGAGAAGTACTTCTTTTATTGATAATACAATGATCACTTACAACCAAAGTCGGCTACTGCTCTATGAACCTAGTCTGAGATCCTCTTTACCAATATCCAAGTGCACCTCCATGTATCTTTCTCCTCTCATCCTTCTTCTTGGGAAATGAAATGGGCTCTGATGGAGGAAAAGGGGGAAAATGATGAATTCTGAGGCAATTCTCACAACAAGGCTGCAAATTCTTGGGGCGAGGAGGGGATGTGAAACACGCAAAGTTTCATTTCTCTTATTATATATGTTGAATGAGACCCCAACACCTCCTTTTATATGACAAAAATATGGTCATTCAGTTGGGTCGCGCGATGTAGGCGGTGGATTAGTTTGGAAACTACCCAATAGCCCATAATCTCAACGAATTCCTTACAACTTTTTAATTTTTGCAACTTTTGCAAGTATACGTGGGCTATAGTGGTGAATCATGTGTACGTACTCAGGTTGTACTAGTGCATCAAGTGTATGTACGAAGGAAGTACTGGTCCAGGGCGTGTACATCTTCAAAAAATGAGTTTTTAAGAAGAGAAACTCATTGATGGCTTGGTAAAAAAATACAAGTAAGAGGGACAAATTTTAGGTATGCATATGTAGAGAAATTTAGGGTTATAATAGTGAGGTCCTCCCTTGCTCCTTCTTTTTATCCATATATATCATCTAAGGGCGAAGGTGGAAAATCTCCAAAAAAAGTTTCAAAATCTGACTTTCCAGTAGGAGTGTGGACTTATCTATTATAAGAGTGTTTTATATAGATCATATTTTCATCCAGGATGCTCAGATGTTTCTGAGTGTAACCCATCGAAATTTGAACCAAATTTGTGTTGACTACTAATGCAGGAGCATTACTAGAAAATCACAAGCGAGAGACAGTTGAGCGCATTAGCGTGTATTTTGAAATGTTTTTGAGTTTCAAAGATTAATGTATTAATGTAATATCTGACAAAGCTTTTTGAGTAATGAACATCTTTAATGATCGGAAGCTCAACCATCTTGTAAGATTGATGGAGAATGTATTTTTTTTTTAGGACGTGGATTGCAGTACAGATCAGGAGCTTGTGCTCTTATCTGTTTGACTCAATATTTATTGTAATAAATGATAAGTAGTTGATCGGATTTAATTCCGATAGGTTAATGTAGAATAGTTGGAGGGAAGAACTTGAGAGAATCCCTTTGTATAAATATTTTTAATATTTCCTAGTAGATGTTGTTGGAAGATGTTGAATCTAATGTATATATTTCCATTATAAGCCAAGACTCGAGAGATACAGAGAAATACTATATGAATGTATGCAAGTTTCAGTTGAATGAATATAACAGAGGAATATTGTTCCAAATTTGTGTTGTTATGCGTCTGTCTGAAGGAGTGATAGGATTTTGGTTTATTTTCAACCCTCTATTATTTTCTTTTGTTATTGTATCCATGACCGCATTTGCATAGTTGAATGTATGATTCACTATGAAGAGTGAATAATTTTCCATTGTTTCTCTTCATTGAGCGAGTGAAAGGAGTGCATAGCATCCATAAGGATTGTGTGACTAAGTCTGTTTTGACTCGAAGCTCAAGAGAGTTATTTTGGAACTTATATGTGCAAGGATTGCACTGACATCAGCAAGGAGTGCATGACATAATTTTCAGAGTCAAAAGCTTAGGAGGGATAGCGTGATTTTAGTCATGAGAGATAGAATTGTTTGGAGAACAATTGCAAGGAGTGCAAAGTCATCTATGGAGGATTTGACTGTGGAAGAGGATCTACTTCAAGGTGTGCACAGATCAAGATTTTGACTAATTTTTGAAGAGATTGTTTAGAGGAACAAAGAAAACTGAGGAAGTAAAGTTCAGGAGGGAGGAAAGGTGGAAATTCTGGAAGGAGAGAGGTCCTCAGAGTCTTCACTAAAATCAGTGGACAAGATTCATTCCCAGGGGAGGCTACCAATTCTAGACCGTCATATCTGGGTAAGTTACGCGGAGGATATTTATATAGTGTTTCAACACTTCAGAGTTCAGAATGTTGGAAGGTGTGACAAGAGTAAATTCATAAATTATGAATTCGCGAATGGATCCCTGTCGTTGATCACAGAAGGAATACGTGGAAACAAATTAAGGAATTTGGGGTTCAGGAGTTCGGAGGTTCATGGATGAGCGTGCTAGAGTTTCATGAATTCATGAAAACTGAACCATAGTGGGGTCGGTGGATCTGAGGAGATGGGTGGCAGAAGTTCGAAAAATTGGAGAAGAGTGCTTCGGAAAAATATGAGGGAAGAAGTTGAGATATCCCCAAATTAAGAACAGTGAGAGGATAGGTCCACGATCATAGCCGTGGTCACTTGTGGGAAAAAGGACCTGTGCGTGTGGGTAGATTGGTATTGGGTGCCCGTAGGGACCCAAGGAGTCACTTCAACTCAATGGTTTTAATGATCCAAGACCAAGAGGTCGAGCAACCCTCTGGAGGGAAGGAGGTTTGTGCCAGTAGTGGTATGAGAGAGAGTACATAATTGAATTATGTAGTGAGAGAAGTAAACTGATATCGGAAGGAGGTATCGGAAGCGTCAACACAATGCCTCCTAGAATATGTGTTGATCCACCTGTAGCAAATAGAGTTATGGAAAGGGAGATGAGAGAACTATGTGCGAGGTGGGATGCCATCGATACAACAGAAAGGAAAGCACCTAATGCTGGAGATGTAAGCGAGGAAGAAATTGAAGAAGTAGAAGTTGAGGAAGTTGCAGTGAAGGATGTTGCAGAAGAATGCTTGCTGAAGTCGATTGTCAAATTGGGGTCCATAGTGAAGATTGACGTGCCTATGTATGAAGGAAATTTAGAAATAGAAGAATTGATTGATTAGATATGAGAAATGGACAAGTATTTTGACTATGAGGATTTCGAAGAGGAGAAAAAGGTAAGACATGTCACCAATAAGTTGAAAGGACATACAATGTTGTGGTGGGATGAACTGTTGGCCAATAGGAGGAACAAAGGCAAACAAAATATTAAAAGTTGGGATCGAATGGTAGCCAATTTGAAGTCGAAACTCATGCCCAAGGATTACCTAATAAATCCATTTAGGAGGATGTAGAACCTGAGATAGAGAAGATCAACATGGTGATAGTATGAACAATAGAGGATGTGTATCAAATTGCACTGAAAGAAGAAGAGATGTTGGCTAGGAAGAAAAGTCAACAAAAAAGAGGTCGAAGTTTGAAAAGAAGAAAAGGAGTTTCCTAGGAGAAAGTATAGAAGCCCAAGGACGAGGCACAGAAACCACATAGTCACTCTCAGAGAGGAGGAAGTTCTCAGGGAAGGCAGAGTGGTGGTAGAAACTCTTT
>JASDQU010324927.1:406-12921 GCA_032191745.1 Picea mariana
AAATGGACTTCTTAAGTAGGGTCCAAGGCACGCCTATAATATGCTCAGTATGCCATAAAATAAAGCAGTGCAATGAATCATGGTCCTACTAACAACTTAATGTCAAATGATTCTTTCAATAAGAAAATATATGACATAAAGTATCTAAATAATGTTTCCACTATCACAAGCAAAATCTTTGGATTATTTGTAGAGGACAATGGGGTCCACTATGCTTCTACTACTGTAATTATACTAGTTGCACACCCTACTTTGTTTCAAGATTACTTGGATCTCACTATGTAAATGCCAAAAACCATAGCGAAAACTATGCTCGAAAATTCCTTTGAAAAACATGTGAAAAAGTGTAAGTGAGGTGAAAATAGCAAATTTGATGTTTCATAAGGGTTAATTACTAACCAAGGTTGACCTAGTCGAACTTTATTGAATTTCACCATAATCATTGAGCTTTGTTAAGTCTTGTCAAATTTGGAAAGGTTTGACCAATTCAAACTTGATTGAATTTCACCATAATCATTGATCTTCATTGAGTCTTGTCAATTTTGGAAAGGTTTGACCAAGTCAAACTTCATTAAATTTCACCATAATCATTGAGCTTTGTTGAGTCTTGTTAAATTTGGCATGGTTTGAGCAAGTCAACTTTGATTTTTTAGGTTAAATCACGCCAAGCTTAGGTCAATTCATAAACTAAGTTTGGATAATTCTAGATTGGGTCTAATTTAGTCCACCTTTGTTTTGAGGACATGTTGAGTCAAATAAAAAAGTCCATATAAATCTTGTGAATTTGGCTACTATGATTTTGACATCATGCCCACACTTTTGTACTTTATTAAACCAATTTGGTGATTTTAGTATACTCATACACTAATTCTTTAATTTTTTTGTTTTATTATAATAGAGAGGATTTTTATCACATAGGATGGTAGTCATTGTACTATAATCTTTAATTTTTTCCCTTCTAAATTCCTTATGCACATATTATATCATTTTTGAAACAAGTGGGGATAATCTACAAGGTGGTTAGTTCCGATTTTCGAAGTCGATGTAACAATTTGTAGTAACTATTTTTAACATAGAACATCCTATGTAAAGGGTAATCTTGAAAATTATTTTTTTACTGTTGAAAGTCATTGAAACACCAACGAACAATATATCATGAATAACCATAGTGAAAATAATAAGTTTTGAATTCAATATGCATAAATGCATTCAACTTGTCTCTTTTCTAAGAAGGAAAATTTTATTTTTTGAGTATAGGTTAAATGAGAATAGATTATGCAATTCATAGGAGTATGAATTTTCATGGCTTCTTATATAGTCGACAAAGTACACTCTTCAAGAGCCAATTTACTTACTATACACAAAATTGACAAGACATGTTGAATGCAATTTTGAACATGGACATAAGTTGAGAGTTGTGTAACATGGATTGGACAATAGAGATTGATCTAGAAAACAACATGGATAACATCTTCTTATGTAATAAAATTTATTGTTATTGAGATTCATATTTTCACTATATGCTAGAGTGATTACGAGTTTGCAACTTGCTTTCACAATGGAAAACATATTATTATTTCACTATATGCTCCAATCTTCACATAACACTAAAATATATTGAGTGACTAGATTAAAAACATAAATAAAGAAAACAATGAAAATAGTGATTACGAGTTTGCAACTTGCTTTCGCAATGGAAAACATATTATTATTTCACTATATGCTCCAATCTTCACATAACACTAAAATATATTGAATGACTAGATTAAAAACATAAATAAAGAAAACAATGAAAATACAATTTCAAATATAGATGTGAAGATTTAAAAAAGAAACATAGTTCACTTATGACAAATTTAAAACTACAAAGTGTTTAACATGGTGTAGAAATAATTTATTGTACTTTTGAAACTATTATACTCAATAAACATGCAAATCAACAAACAACAATATAAACCAAACTTTATTTAATAAAAACTAAAATTGTGACTTCCTCTCCAACATTCAATATATTGGATCCTCCACTTCAAGCCAAACATTTAATAGTAAGTTGAAATCATGTTAACAAAATTATAACTATTTCCCATAATTTTCCAATTAAGTGTAGTATTATGTTTAGCTATGTTTTGAGAGAGAAAAAGCAACAAAAATGATGTGTATGAATGAAGTACTCAATAAGCATGCAAATCAACAAGCAATATCATAAAACAAAGTTTATTTAATAAAAACTAAAATTGTGATTTCCTGTTGAACATTGAATATATTGGGTCCTTCACTTCAAGACAAACTTTGATGTACATTTAATAGTAAGTTGAGATCACGTTAACAAAATTATAACCATTCCCCATGATTTCCCAATTAAGTAATTATGTTGAGTTATGTTTTGAGGGAGAAAAAGCAACAAAAATGATGTGTATAAATGAAGGTATATGGTGTTTTCAGATGTGTATGAATGAAGGTATATGGTGTACTTATAAGAATACAATTTTTCTTAGAGATGCAAGATTGTCTCTTAAAAACGCATATGCCTATTACAATAATTATTAATGATTTTGATAAGCATTAAGCAATAAAGAACATCACTAAATGATAATCAAAATTTATGTTGCAAATGCTAAGGCTTTATCATTAGTTAATACATTTAATAATTAAATTTAGTAATCACTTTGACAATTTTCATTTTGTTTAGATGGGACTTTAAAATTATGAAAAAATATCTTTAAGATTGAAGTTAAAAAAATTTAAATATATAAAAAATCCAATTGATGGATATTAATGAGGAAATTTACCAAATCTAATTATTTGATGATAGTATTATAAATTAAAATAATAATAATAATGGATGGATATTAATTGATGATAATAATAATAAATTAAAAATGCATATGTGTATTACAACAATTATTAATGATTTTGAGGAGCATTAAGCAATAATGAACATCAATAAATGATAATCAAAATTTATGTTGCAAATGCTAAGGCTCTATCATTAGTTAATGTATTTAATAATTAAATTTAGTAATCACTTTGACAATTTTCATCTTGTTTGAGTGGGACTTTAAAATTATGAAAAATTATCTCTAAGGTTGAAGTTAAGAAATTTTAAATATATAAAAAAATATAATTGATGGATATTAATGGGGAAATTTACCAATTATAATTATTTGATGATAATATCATAAATTAAAATAATAATTGACTTGTTGGGATAGTTCAATTGGTTGAGTGCTATCGATTACAAGTAAAGGTCCAATAATCAAGTCCGTAGGTTGGTTCTTTGTGAATATTATGGACCTCATTTGATGTTTCTATGGGGTTAGGTTGCCAAGACTACAACCTACCAAATTACCCTATGTACCATTCTTGGAATGAGGGGAAGTGCCTTGTGGATTTTTCAAGATATGCATTTCATTGAAAAAAATAAAAATAAAATAATAATAATTTAATTTAAGATCATACTCTAGTTGGACACCAAATTGACATATGATATTGCTTTGTTTGTGGGACAAGAGACCCATAAATACCTAGTTTATGGAAGTGTGCTTACTTGTGACTTCCAAAAAGGAAACACATGTTTTTAACTATTAAACTTAGATCATTATATAAACACTAAATTATCATTAATTAGTGAAATATATTTATAATGTACTAATAATAATATAATATAATTCCTAGCTATACTATATAGAGGTAATATTACTATATTGCTAAAAACCCAAATTGTTTGGGGGAAAATAATTTTGTAATTTATATTATATAGTTTTAAAGTCTTAAAAAAAATTGTTTTGTTTTGGAATTAGGGTTAGGAAGAGGGTTGTTTTGTTGGGAGAAATAATTTTGTAATTTATATTATATAGTTTTAAAGTCTTAAAAAAAATTGTTTTGTTTTGAAATTAAGGTTAGGAAGAGAGTTGTTTTGTTTTGGAATTAGGGTTAAGAAGAAAAGTCTTGAATTCTTCCACCACAACTAAAATGCCATTTTCCCACATATCAAAAAATCTCTAATAAAATTGTATGGTCCAAGCATCTAGACCAATATTACTTCTTTGAGCTCGTCCTTAGTCACTTTTGCGATTCCTCATTGTTATAAACATTTTTTTATGAACTTGTCAAACCATTTGTAAAATATCATTAACATAAACCCTCATGCATCCTTATATAATTGTTTGAAATAAAAAACACCATCTATCAATTAGTTATTGAGTGGTAGTGATATTGGATATAGTAGGCCCAGGCAACACCTAAATGGTATTTGAATTCTTCTTACCTTAAAAAATAGTACTCTCATCTCCTTATTCTTTTAACAATTTTCCTCTTTTTTTCTTCTATAATTTTCAAGGTAGTCTTATCCTCTTCTTTTCTTCTAGACTTATCCTCTTCTTTTCTTCTAGACTTATCAAGATAGTCTTATCTTCTTATGATAATATGCCATAGTTATTCCTTTTAAAAATCATAGTTATTCCTTAAAAAAAAATCATTTTTTTTTTCACTTATAAAAATATCAAAATATCATTTTAGGAATTCTTAAATTTCTATTTGACCATGATATTGTAGCCTTTTCACCATCTAAATGTTTGAGCTAAATCACAATATGGCAGGTAAAAAAATGCATTCTTCCTTAACAATGTTGGAGAATTCCTCATCATGGATTGAATTTAAAAGGCCCTAAAGGAATTTTTTTGTCATCTTTTCTTATTTAAAAAAAAATTGAAACATAATCAAAGATCCCTCTAGTTCCAATCCAGGAGTTGGTAATTCGATTATAATTAATTTGTTTATTAATTAATTAATTTGATTATAATGCCCACTATGCTTGTCATCTTTTGTTATTTAAGAGAAGATTGGAACATGATCAAAGATTCCTATAGTTCCAATCGAGGAGTTGGTAATTTGATTATAATGCCAACTTCTATAATAATAATACTTCTATAATAATAATAGTATGCTTGCGTCCATTGTTTTTCAAAACACTTATACACTCATCTTTTGTAAGCTAAGGATAAAAAGAAACCTCATCTTTTGTAAGCTAAGGATAAAAAGAAACCTTATAAAATATAAAAAGAAACCTTATAAAGGGTATATCTTATAGATTGTTCAGTTGGAATTTAAAAATGGAAACACTGAAGTGACAGAAATCAGAAATTCATATAAAATAAATAAAACATTTAAGCAATTCATAAGTTGAAGTCACTCTGTGCACTTCATCTATGATTAGAACATGAATGAAAATATGTTTGAATTTTAAAAAGATTTTATTAATTTATATTCATATTTTTTTTTTAAATTGTTAATAGTTTTTGTTTTTGTTATAATGAAAATATGTTTGAATTTTAAAAATATTTTATTAATTTATATTCATATTTTTTTTGAAATTGTTAATAGTTTTTGTTTTTGTTATAGTGATAAAATTTGTTATAATTAAATTGTTAATTAATAGTGGGAAAAGTCATTGATGGTTGCTATCAATTAATTTAAGTAGTTATTCAAAAAAAAATTCAAATCATTTGAAATAACCCAAATAATTTTAGATCATACTTCAATACCAATTCTTAAAATTAATTACCAAGTAAATCAAATCAGGATAAATTTGTCTGATTTTAAATCTACCAAGAAAATCAATAATTTATAAATAATTTTTTAATATTAAAACAAAATTAAAATACATAATCAGTAATTAGTTACAAAGGTATTCTCCAACTCTTTATAAGAAAGAAAATTGAATTGAATTTTTCAAAGATACCTGTCTTTTTTGGATCAATCTAATATTACTATAAAAAGACACTTGAAAGACACAAAAATAGACACACACACACACACACACACATTTTTTCTCTCTCGCACGTGGAATAAGTGATCTAAGGAAGAGAATAAGAAGTTGAAATTTTTTGAGTTACTTACTTATGTTCTAGTGTTTACTAAAGCAATATTGCATATCATTGGAAGTAATTACCACTTGTGGTAAATTGTTCTTGTTTAATTTAACACTAGAAAATCAATATGATTAGTCGTATGACATCGAGTATATGATGGATGTGTGTTGGTAGCCGTATGACATCGAGTATATGATGGATGTGTGTTGGTAGACGTATGACATCGAGTATATGATGGATGTGTGTTGGTAGCTGTATGACATCGAGTATATGTTGGATGTGTGTTGGTAGCCGTATGACATTGAGTATATGATGGATGTGTGTTGGTCATAGTAGAAGACATAGTATTTGGAGGGTCATTGTATATAGTTGTGCACAAGATAAATTGATCTCCTCTAGGAGATTCTTTTTGTTGTTCTTGTTTCTTGTTCGCCATATTGGTGGTCGCAGGAAGCAGACATGGAGGGAAAGACCTTCCAACATGATATCAAGGAGAGACATTGCTAGACATGATGCTCAGAGACATGAAGTCTATAGGAGCAATGTACCTCCCAAGACGGGACCATGCCAGATAGCAGAGACAGTTCCAATGATCATGGATACATCGGGTCAATACTGACTGTAGCACAACTATGGTAGATTCAATAGAGGAGGCAAACATATTATGAGACTCAAAGGGAGTAGGTGTAGGAGTCCCAGTACATGAGTCGAGCCATGAGATGTTGAGGAAGTAGGCATGGCAACAATTCCAGTGTATGTAGAGGAATTCCTAGAGAGGGAGGCGATACTACATCCAGAGGGAGAAA
Source organism: Picea mariana (assembly GCA_032191745.1). NCBI lineage: Eukaryota > Viridiplantae > Streptophyta > Pinopsida > Pinales > Pinaceae > Picea > Picea mariana. Next base: position 7,083 of record JASDQU010324927.1, read on the forward strand.
ATATTGAGTTACCTCTAGAGAAGGAGGAAGAGCTACCTTCAGTGTCAGAGGGAGTAGAGACAAAGGATGAATCACCTCTAGCTCCAAAGGGAGTGTTGATGTTTTTCAGCTTCCTGAGACATTGGTTTCATGAGGGAACCTCGATATATCAAGTATGGTCCAAGATGACTTAGCATGATCATCATTTACCTATGTTCCTCTGAGAAAGCAATCCACGACTGCAATGTATGTTCAAAACATAAGTCCTCATAAGAATTTGAGGAACATGATGCTCGAGGAGAACTTCACTGAAGTGAAGCCTGAGGTTGGACACTTCAGGATATTTGGGTGCCTAGTATACATTCATGTACCAAATAAAAAAAAGGATCAAGCTAGACCCTTCAGGCAGAAAGGGTACATTTGTGGGGTACAATGATTCTTTGAAGGCATACCAGATCTACATCCCTGGTCAGAGATAGATTGAGGTGAGTAGAGATGTTACCTTTGAGGAGGAGGCATCCTTTAAAGAGATCTAGAGGATCTCACGTGGAGATTGATCAAATTGATCCAATTGATCCTGTTGATCCTGTAGCTCCAATTGATGTTCCCAGAGATATTGTAGTAGTTCAGAAGAGACCTACATGGGCTCGTCAGACTCTGCAGGAGTGTAGTGTTCCAGCCATTTTATTTTTATTTATTTATTTTTTTCTGTGCGCTTTCTTTAGTTTCTTCTTATAATAATTTGTTCAAACAATTGATATACAACAATTTGTACAACAATAAAGTAGTGGTGGATAGAAGCTATAATATGTTATGATATCAACAAGAAAAAAACACCACCAAATTTGTTCCAATTTATCACTAACTCAAAGAATTGAATACACAACATAATGATTTTACAATTGATATAGACTTTATAGATCTAACCTTATGACAACATTGTTACAGATCTGATATATGAAGAACAAGTGACTGTTGTAGGTTGTTTTGATGGTGATTCGTTCTCTTTTTATAATTGTCTGCAGTGATAATCTTGTGGTGATATTGCAACGACCTCCCACTATGCAAAATCATGCCTTGGAGTGAAGATCTTTGTCCCATAATGAAGTAACTCACCCAACAATCTTATGAATCGTCCCAATCTTCAGATAACAACCCAAAACTGGTGTAACGCTTCCCAGCTAGGAGGAGACTTTCCCAGAATGGGAGAAAATCAACCAGTAAGAGAAATATTAGTCCAAGGGCATAAGAATCGACCCCCAACTTCTCAAATACTCTCCCAGCAAGACACATGACCTTCCTGCAGTCAGTAACTCGACCCACAAAGAGAAAAACATTGCCTTTCACAAAGATTTGTTCCCAACTACAAAGTAATACGCCCAAAATTAAGAAATTCGACCACCATAAGAATTAATTCGGTCTCCCTTCTCAGAAATCACAGCCTGTAGTCTTAGTTTGAATTCTCTTCAACCCAACTCGACCTCTTAAATGAAATTCGACCCATACATCCCTAACTCCATCACCAAACAAATAACTCAACTATAAAAGAAGGAATACCACAACAAATAGAAATACCTCAGATTTGCAATAAAGCACAATGAATAAATCAATGTGATATCTTTCCAAAATGGCTAACTAGGGTGGATGGTTTCACAACCGAAGCCAATCTCTGAAAGTTCCTCCTAGGGTTTTCGTCCCAAGAGTTCCAAACCACAATGAGTTCTCTCAATGAGAAATTAGAAAATATAAAAAATGCTACAATGAGAGAGACTGCCCTCCTTTTTCCCTTTTATTTATTCGTTGACTCTTTTGCAACCCTTTTACCCTTTTAATCAATTTAAGTGACATTTCATATTATTCCTAAGTCAATTTAGGTTTTTTTTCCCTTTTTTCCATTTTTAATTATCTAATGTTGTTTTGTTAGGCACTTTTCCCCTTAGGACATTAAATAATTAATTAATTCCCTTCTTAAGGACTATAGCCTACGGGAATCACTTAGGCTACTGAGTCCAAGTCCCATGATCACCCGGAAGGGGACTTTACAGTCATCCCTCCTCGAGATTGCTTGTCCCCAAGCAATTGCAGATTCAGGTGCTGAAAAATTTGTTCACTCTCCCAAGTGGCATCTTCTGCAGACAACTCTCTCCATGTGACCAGATATTCCCTGATTACCCTATTCCAAAGATTCTTTTCCTGAACCTCTAATACTTCCTCAAGAACTAGTACTAGCCGCCCCTCCTCATCCAATGGAGGCAGTTCTGCTGAAGTTGTGATTTGTTGTCCCAATGCCTTTTTGAGACATGAGATGTGAAATACGATATGGATCTTACTCCCTTCTGGAAACTCTAGCTCATAAGCCACTTCACTAACTCTCCTGGTCACCCTACAAGGTCCATAAAATCATGGCTTGAGTTTATCTACACCACTCTTCTTCAGAGAAGATTGTCTATATGGCTGCAGCCTGTGAAACACCAATTCCCCTACCTCGAAGGTGCACTCGATCCTGTGTCTATTTTCATATATCTTCTATTGGTTCTGGGATGTCTACAGCTTATCCTTAAGATCCTTAAGATATCTTGGCTCTCCTGAATCCAGTCTTTGGCCTTGGGAGCCCTTTTGTCCCCAAACGCCAAGTCTACAAAGGATGGGGCATCATATCCATATAATTCCCTAAATGGTGATATCCCCACATACATATGATAAGTGGTGTTATAACAATGCTCACCCAAATGTAACCACTTAACCCATGTCTTCTGCTGTCCGACCACATAGTTAAGAAAATACCTCTCTAACCATTTGTTCACTATCTCTGTTTGGCCATCTGTCTATGGGTGATAAATCGTACTGGGAGTCAATTTTTTTCCTACGAGCCTGAACAATTCCTGCCAAAAAGAACTCATAAATCGACTTTCCCTGTCACTAACAATATTTTTCGGCAACCCATGAAGCTTGAATATCTCCCTAAAGAATAAATTTGCTACCTGTGCTGCCTTGTACTCTTAGGATATGACAAAGAAATGAGTGAACTTGGTCAACCTATTGACCACCACATAAATGCAATCTCGGCCCAATGTCTTTGACATCCCTGTGATGAAGTCCATGGATATGCTCTCCCATTTCTTCTCCGAAATGGGCAGTGGATGAAGTAATCATGCAGGATGGGTCTGATCTACCTTATTCTGTTGACAAGTCACACACTCCCACACATGTCTCAGTACATCATTTTGAGGCCCTTCCATGAGAACCTCTCTCTGATCTTCTTGCATGTCTTGAAATATCTTGGATTCCCAATTAAATGTGTGTCATGCATGGATTTCATAATTTTCTCCTTTAATTTGGACTCTAGAACCAAGTATATGCGATCCTTGTATTAGATGATATCATCTACCACCTTGTACCTGTCATCCTGCACATTGTTGTCCATCACCTCACAAGCAAATTTTCTCTTGGCGTACTACACCAGGAGCTCATATTTCCAATCCGCAGATATATCTAATAACGAGCATAACTCGAGTCTTTTGGATAGAGCATCAACAACTACATTGTTATTTCTTTTGACTTACTCAATATTGAAGTCATAGGCTTATGCTTTACTGACCCATTTCTGTTGCCTTTCGTTAAGATCCTTTTGCCCCAAGAAGTGCCTCAAATTGTTGTGATCAGTCTTGACCACAAACCTCCCACCTACCAGGTATTGTCTGAATTTTTCCTATGCATGCATTATGGTGAGCATTTACTTGTCATAGATGGAATAAAGTATCTCAAGGGTGGAGAGATTCCTTCTCTCGTATGCAATAGGATGCTTCTGCTGCATTAAAACTGCTCCTATTCCCACACCATATGTATCACACTTTAACACAAAGGGCTGAGTAAAATCAGGAAGTGCCAAAACGGGGCAAGAACTCATCACTTCCTTCATCTTATCAAAGGTCTTCTGGGCCTCTTCTATCCAACAAAAAGACCATTTCTTCATAAGATCTATAAGAGGGGCAGTCAACTGAGAGAATCCTGACACAAAGCACCTGTAGTAACTACAGATTCTAAGGAATCCTCGCAAATGCATGATATCCTTAGGTGGTGGCCAATCTAGAATAGCCTGTATATTCTCCCTGTGAACCTGCACTCCCTGTGCGTTGACTATATGCCCCAAGTAGAGAACCTCTGTCATACCGAATTCACACTTAGATTCCTTGGCATATAAGGAATTCTCATCCATAATGCTCAGAATCTCCTCCAAGTGCACCAAATGCTCCTCCCAAGTCTTACTATAGATCAAAAGGTCATCAAAAAATACCAATAGGAACTTCTGTAACTGCTTCCTAAATATGCGATTCATGCATGACTAAAAAGTGGCAGGCGCGTTGGTCAATCTGAAAGGCACGATCAAGAACTCATAGTGCCCATAATGGCACCTAAAGGAAATTTTATGAATGTCCTCCTCACGAACTCTGATCTGATGATATCTGGATCGAAGATCAATCTTCGAGAAATACATTGCTCCGTGCAGCTCATCTAGCAGCTCATCGATCTTGTGTATAGGGTACCTGTTTTTTATTGTTTTCTTATTCAAGGCCCGATAATCAATACACATCCACATTGTCCCATCCTTCTTCTTAACCAAGACCACCGAAGAAGTGAAAGGACTAGAACTGGGTCTTATGTGCCCCATGTCAAGCAACTCCTTGATTGCTTTTTCTATTTCATCTTTGAACTTCTTGGGATGCCTGTACGGGGTGGTGATCACTGGTTTGGCCCCCTCTTCAAGTTCGATGGTGTGCTCAAAACCTTTGTCAGGAGGTCTCCATAGATTTATCTACCCAAATACCTTGTCATGTCTACTCAATAAATCCTGGATGTCTGCATGATAGTGCCTTTTGCCTTCATCATCAGTCTTGTACGTAATAAAGCACTATGTTGCATATACTACATCTCCATGTCTGAATCTGGTGACCCCTCTTGTTTAAGTTGTGATAACTCTCTAAAATGTAGCTCTGGATCCTTTTTATCAAACCTCTCCATTAATTTTTGAGTGAAGTCCAAATAGGAGGTGATAGTCACATTTCCTAGTGTGACCAACCCATAGTACCACCACTCGCAGGCTTCTCCATCAAGGTGCAGAGTAGAAAATTTGATCACTTCGGCCTCAGTCATAGGGTTGAGCTGGAAGAATGTGTCTAGTTTTTGTACCCATGCCCTAGCTGTGCTCCTATTAGACCCATTGAAGGAAGGAATGGATAGCTTCCCCATCTTCCATGCTAGATCCTTGTTCTGTTGCACCCTGTTATGATCCCTTGGTATATTCCTGTATTTGATTGTACAGAAGTACTGAAGTGACATGGCTTCCTGAAACTCATCACCTAGGGATTGATATTCTCTCAAGTAGTCCTGAAAAGTTTCACCTGGAACTTGCTGCCCTTAATTTTCTGATGGTTGTTTTCCCAATAAATTGGGTAAAATAGGTCTAGGGATTGTTCTTCTAGTGGTCCTAGCACCAATCTATTGGCATGTTTTACAGGCAGCGTATGCTTGTCATTGATGGCAAGTACACCAACGATGATGGTTTGAGTACAAGTATAATGTGTAGGTGAGCACCATAAGTATTTTGGGAAGACACAACAGAGCAAGCTCGTGAATACCAGAAGAGATAGTGCAAAGGTGCACACAGAGTGCAGAGTATGCATGTTTGTCGTTGATGGAAAAGATCACGACCAACAACACAACGATGATTGGATGGCAAGATTAGAAGCTAAATTCCATTTTGGGTATCAGAAACAAAGACTCCATTTTGGAGTTTTGGATACCGGGAGTTGGAGGAGTCAAGAGTCGAGACTCTTCATCACAGGAGTCCTGAAGTTGCGAA
>JASDQU010324934.1:0-11015 GCA_032191745.1 Picea mariana
ATCTTAAGACTGTTATTAGTTTTCATCTTTTAAAACATCGTTGGAAAAGATGGTAAATGATGATGTTTGTACAATTTTCTGATTGTTGTTTTTTAAGATGAAATTTTCTTTGTTGTCCTAATCTAAATTGATTTCTTTTGACAGAGATAACTGCTTCTACCAGTGTTTCGCCATTGTTGGCAGCCAATTCAATTTTTCCATTGCTCAATAAGCTGCCTACACCTATGTCTTCTGAACTTCAAATTATCGTCACATTTCTTCAAATAGGCGATGTTTTCATTCTTTGCGACATTTGCAAATTGGTTTCCATTTAGTTTTCACGACTGTAAGCGTGAAAACTCCTCCATCGTTCATTGAACTGTCATGATCTTTTATTGATATTTTGAATGACACTTACCTCTGGATTATCATTAAGTGGCTGAAAGATTTTCGAACTGTGCCTATTTGCCTATTCTTACTTTGATTGCGCAATTTGATTTTATTAAACTGGTAAGGCATTGAGCATATGGACTTATATTTTTTAGACTTGCCTAGTCATTCAATTACATAGGGTTCATGGTTTATTTTCTTTTACATAATGAGATCCTTATGTTAAAATTTATATAGCTCTTGGCTTGTCAATTTATGAAATCGATTGTCACAATGTTTTAAAACCTTTGATTAAACATGTATGCATTGGCATGTTGGTTAAACATTGGGGTTTGATTTCACATTTAATATCCGTGGTTTGAAATATGGTAAGTGGCGCATTGGCATATTACTCATCGTTTGATTTTTGGTTATACGAGTGATATGGTTTTGTGCTACGATTGATTCAACAGTGGATTAATTGGCAGTTGTACCTTGTCATTACTATTTAACATGGCGGTAAGTGATTCCACCACCCTCGCATGCGCACATTAATGCTTCCCATTTGATCGTTCATAGTGGTTAGACCGAATGACTCTGCCCCTGTGTGTTGGTGATTTCGAACCAAACCCTTACCATGTGCTCGGACCATGGCTCCAGTCGTGAGGGCTAAACCGAATGGTAGCCAGGCTCTGTTGATGTTCGATAGTGCCTGCAGTGACCTTGAGGAAATTGGGTGGCTCCCGTTCATACAGAAATTTGATGGTTTTAACCTTTGCGTTGCTAGGCAATTCGCATTGACCTTTGATGGCTGTCGAGCCAAGGTCAGCAATGTTCAATTGTAAATTGATGAGCAGTTTGTAAGTCTAGCTACAGGTTTGTCTATCACTGGACAAAGATGGTCCAAAAACTGCAATGTAGAAGAAGTCCCTTGGACTTTTCTCTTTCAGTCACGTAAGGTTAGCTCTTGTGACAAAGGTTTGCCTATGACCATGCTGAAACAATGATGGTATGACTTATTGATGATTATCAAGCAATTCATCACCTGCGAGGGTCGGTATGGGTTTGTTTTCTTACACCACCTTCGTCTGATTATGGTTTTTATGGGTTTTGAGCTTAACATGCCGTATTACTTGCATAGAAGCCTGTTCAAAATGTCTAAGAAATATAAAAGGAACCAGGCTGATAGCAGCTTCTTTCACTATGGGCTGGTTAAAATAATTGTTGTTTGTCATTTGGGGTTAAATGGAGATTGTTGGAACGATTTTCTTGCGCGCAATGGTTTTGAGGATTCAAATACACCACAGGTTGACAAACCTGTGGTGACCTAAAACAAAGCTATACCCCCGGTACCCTACAGTATCCTTTTACCTAAACCCTTACCCGATTCAACTATCGATCTACCCCTCTCTGTGACCAAGGATGTCGAATCTGTTAAGCCTGTGGAAAAGAAGCCTAAAGCCAAACCTACTGCTAACGCCAAAGGCAAAAATAATGCATGGCTAATCTCTCGAATGGTGAGGAATAAACCAAAACCCCCTGTCAATCCTGACCCTATTGTGTTGAGCGAGGACTTTGATTCAGAGGTTGAACATTTTTTGGCAAGTGAATTTCCCTATTCGGAAGGTTTGTGTCCCAAACCCTCATACGACTTCATGTCAAACCTACCACCTTGCTTGCAAAATGACCCAGATTACCCTGGCATTAAGCTGCCATGTAAAGCCCCTAGTCATTTATCTAAACCCTCTCCTGAACCTGCAATACCACCCTGTGATCAATGTGGCTCATGGTTAGAGAGATACTATCTTGATGTGCCGATGCTATAGTCAAAGATTAAGTCTTTGGAGGACCAGGTTACACTGCTTACCCGTCAAAAGGCTGAGCTACAGACCACTGATAAGAGACAAAGAATGAAAGGCTCCATTTTATTTAAAAATGTGGAATCGGCCACAGCTGTGGTCAATTCTAAGCTGGCGTAATTGGATAGCCTCGTCACATAGGTATGTGTAATATCAATCATTTTTGTAAATAGTATGAGTTTATATAACAATTCAAATTTGGTTTGAATAGCTCTGTTCAGCATTGATTGGTTTCGTTACATTGCATACTTAGCCTTGCTTTGACTGAATGGAATTATGTTTCCCAGTTTAGTTTCGATTAGATTTTAATCAATTCGATTGATTTGGTATGGATTTGAGTTGTTTGATTTAGCCAAAATGAATGCTCTGCTGTCAATTGAAGTCGCTTGATAGATACTAGATGTTTCTCATATTTTGACTTTGAACACAATCACATTTCATTTTGATTTCATTATAATGTATATGCTATGTTTGGTGACAATTGTGATATGGTTAACTGTTACGGTTTTATGTCTATATGGCTTTCGACCAACTCGAATACAGTTTGGATTGTTTTTGAAATGATTCTGTACAAATTCACCCAAATCGTGAATGGATTCAATTCGTAATGGTTATGTGAAACCCAACCGATTAATTCATTGTGGTTTGTTGTTAGAACGACCCTGTTATCAGTTAGATTTGTAATGAATATTCAGTTACAAGTCGATTTGTAAAACGAGATTGGATTCACTATTATTCTATATTCAACTCAGTCACGATTTGTTTCTATTGTTACCCAGTTTATGATTATCATTTATGTCGACTTGATGATGGTTGTGATCGCTATTAACTGATCCTGTCTGTTGACTGTATAACGTTCAGTGATCAAAATCTATGGCGAATTTTGGTTGATGTTGTTATATTTACCCATAATCGTAACAGTCTTTCCATCTTTGTATTTAATTAAAACAACATGAATCTTATGCTACATTATATAGCTATAACGAATGGATTCTGGTTGTGTTGGATTAGATCGTATCACACATGATATGACTCACTATGGATTTTATTTGATATGAAACAGTCTTGTTACTGTTTGACCCGATTTTATGATGAAAGAAAAAAAGAGTATTCTTACTCCTGTTTTCCATTGAATCATTTTTTATTTTGTTTAATTTGAATAATAAAATCATTTGAATCATTAGTGATTCATTTTTTATTCTTATTGAAAGAAAATTGGATCTGATTCTTTTAAAAAAAGATTTGATTTGATTTCTATCTGATCCTATATGCTATTTTAGACTAGCTACAGAATCAGATGATTCTGTAGCTAAGTCTGTAGAATCAAATTTTTATTGTTTTTCTAATGAAATATCTTTCTAACTTGATATGTTTGGTCTATTGCAGATGAATTCGAAATTGCAGTGGATATGATGAGCAGTTAGGGGATATTTCAAAGATTTCACTTGCATTTTAGTTTCCTAGTTTAGTCGATTTTGGGATATCTCCCAGATTATGTAAAACTGTTTGATATTATCCACAGGGAGGTTTTACCCTATGGAGGGACTTATAAATACCTATCATTTTTGTAATAATGCAGATCCTCATTCATGGGAGAACAAGGAAATGGAGTTTTAATACAGACTGAAGCAGAATTTGGTGTTTTGTTACAACTTTAGTTTCTCATTATATCAATATTTTGTTTCATGTTGTGTATATCAATTTGTAACTGGTTAATGACTACTGTAGCTATCTTAATCATGTGAAAATGATATAGTTTAATCACTGTAATCCATATCTGATTTCTTCTAGTGTTTAAAAAACATAGCAATTGTTTAATTCAGTCTGTGAATGATAGGTTTCCCTTCTTCATAAAGTTGGATTATAAAATATAAGTTTTTGCATAACAGGTTTCCCTTATTGCAGAGATTTATAAATCATAAAATTGTTATGATTTTTTATGTCTTGTTTGTCCTGTAAACAACTCAAAGAGCAGCGCATCCCATCGTTTACAAAAATCTTTTGGACTAACCAGTGCGAGTTTACTTCCGCCAACCAGCTTCAGACTCATCACACACAGGACAAATTAGGAGCGTTTCCAGGGTAGTTAGCTACTTCTTTGTTTACTGTTCTTATTAGTAGTTTAGTTTAGATATAAGTCTAGTTAGATTTGTATTAGATCGTTTAATTTCAGAAAATTTATTTCTTATTCATAAAATCAAAAGATCGAAAATATCTCTGGTTGTCTTAGGACAAAAAGCATATGAGTTTTACAGGTTCTATTTAAATCTGCCAGTTGTGTATATTGTATATTTGTGAATAAGCTATATTATAATTGGTAGTTAGACAATTAATCGTTAGAGTTAGTGTAATAGTAATTAGTAGAATATTTAGTGTAATTTGTATTTAGTTTTAGTTTATATAGTAGTTTGTTTTAATTAGATTAGTGTATTTATTTATTAGTTAGTTTAGTTTCTTGTATTTAGTTTTAGTTTGTTTTATTAGTTTTAGTTAGTTTTGTTTGTTTTATTACTTTTAGATAGATTAGTTAGTTTAGATTAGTTTTCTCTTTGGTTTTCTTAGGATCTTATAGAAGCCAATGGAGTCGTTAAACCCATCAGGGTGGTTCATTCCAAACGGCTTGGGTTATTAGACAACCCCGGATCGGTTCCACTCTCTCAGTTGACGGACGATTAATTTCGCCCGTCAACACATTGATGCCAATGGTCTGATTGATTGATGTCAAGTGATTGATTGATGCCAAGTAATGATTGATTTATTTTTGTGAAAGGATAGATGTCAAGTAGAATTATATTCATATGATTTCATACATAGATGAAGATGGATCAATGAGTTTTCATTGATATGATGCATTGTTGGATTGATGTAAAGATGAATCATTATTGTCTTATCATGGTTGATAAGGTGCACAAATGGATGAACTCCAAAGTGGTCCCCTTATGGTGAAATCCCTCACGGGAAGATGCTTTGCGGATGAGTTATCCTTGAAGTATGGTTATTCTTATATGTGGAATAATAAGATAAAGATCAGTGAAATTGTTGGTAAAACTATCCTAGATGGATAATGCTTGCATGCCATTTTTGGTGGTATGTCGAATATCACATAACTCCTCATGGTGTGAGAGTTATGGCCCTATGAAGATGAAGGACCCTCATAGGTTGGCTTGAAGCCCCAAAAGGCCAATGAAGTCAAAGAGCTTGCAAAGAGGAAATTATTATTAAATGATAAAGTGAAGTGACAAAGTCAAGGAGGATTATTTAAATAATAAAGTGAAGTGAAAAAATCAAAGAAGATTATTTAAATGATAAAGTGAGGTGACAAAGTCAAGGAGGAATATTTAAATGATAAAGTAATGGAGAAATTTCTAATTATGGAAAGTGGTTATCGCTAAAAATGTGGAAAATGGGTTAAGTGACCTAGAAGATAGCTACTTGGAGAGTATAAATAAGAGGTAAGGGTCTCTTGTGAAATGCACCTCTTGTTTATCTTTTGTGAGATCTCTTATGCATCTCTTGAGCATATATTGAAGATATATACTGAGAGAGAGATTGAGTGGAGGATCTCATGGACACACCAAAGTTTCTGCAAGTCTGAGATCTTGAGGACGAAAGTTTTGAAAGTTCAGAAACCCTAGTTTCTAAGGCATATGTAGGATGGCAGTGTATTAGCGTGTGTACATACTGAGTTATATTTGGGATGTCATTGTATTAAGGTGCGTACATGTTGGTAAAGCCATGGAAACTTGAGAAGATGAAGAGACAGAGGTTCAATATTCTGAGATCAAGCTCCCAGGAAGGTTTACAATGCTCAGATACATCAGATCTATCCATTGGTTCAAAAGGTATGGTCACATGGTTGTCTTGATGAATACTCTTTCTTCTTTTTTGGTGAATGCTTGAGGCATTCTTGGTATGGTTGTTGTGATATGGTTGTGTTGGTTGATTGATGGAGTGAGAAACACTCTTATGATTTAGTACTGATATGATTGCTATTGTATGTTGATTGCTTATACATGATTGAGAAGAATTCATATTGTATGGTTGAGGAGCATAAGTAAGTTGTTGGAAAGATTGGATGTGTTGTGATTGGTTATGGGTCAGATTGGACAGTGAGAGATAAAAGATAATTTGATTGAAGGTTGCAGAGGACCTGAGTTCATCTTGAAGAGAAAACCCTAAGTAACTCAGAAGTGATACACATGTTGTAGTACAGAATGGCTGCATACATACACGAGATGTACTATTGGTAGGGCACGTACATACACATGATGCACTACCGACAGGTCACGCATCTGTGATAGATTGATATATATTGAGGATTTTTGCCTCATCTCAGTTGGTGTTGAGGGTGTAAGCTGAGTCTTGCATTATGGAGCTGGTTCTCTTGTAGAGTTGTACTCTATCCAGTTGTTGCTGAAAAACCCCAAGGATTGTAGCCAGTAATAAAAATAAAATTGTACATACATCTTGTGTTCTTTTTGTTCCTTGTGGTGATGATTTGTTGATGATATATTGTTGATATATGTTGTTGATATGTGTTCACATTTAACTGGTTATAAATGAAAACAATGAGTAATGATTTAATGGTGATTGATTACTAATGAGTTTTGTGTAAGAGGGAAGTTTGTGAAAAATATCCCTACACTTTTCACACCCCCCTCTCAGTGTAGTCGGTGTGTCCAATAGGTGGAGGAGTGTCCCTGTGATATTCCTTATAGAACTTTCTATCCCCTCTGACTGTTTCTGCATAGATTTTTGGATACATTTATTGATCTATTGTTTTGTAGCTTGATCCATCTTATGTCTGATTGTATCCAAGTCCAGATTTGTCATGATTAGGCCCTTGACTGCTAATAATGTCATCCAAAACTTTTGAGTTGTTCTGCATATTTTTCTTTTAAAGATCCTTTCTCAATGTGACAATCTTTGCTTCCAAATTTCCAATGATCATGTCTCTTTCTTATAATTGTTCTTTGAGTGCTTATTCAATTAACTTATCTTCTTTTATGTTAACCTTCAATTCCATGATCATCTCCTCTAGTTCTTGAGTGTCTTCTTTCTTGTCTAGTTCTTCTTGGAGCTTCTTGTTTTTCTTCTTTTCTCTTTTTATAACTTCTATAACACTCAACAATTATTCTCGGTAGTCAACTTATGCCTCTTCATATTCTTCTTCGATGTCTTCTTTATTAGAATCTTCTATTGCAATTAATATAACTCTTTTTGTCTCACTTTCATTGACTTCATCTTCATCTGATGAGGAGTTGTCTTCTTTGGTGCAGAAACTTTTCTTGAAGACTTTATTTTCAGTTCTTTTTCCTTTATATGTTTGTTTTCTATTTGAATCATATTCATCATTTATTTTATTTTTCTTATGAGGACATTTGTTATCAAAATGACCAATACCATCACAATTAAAAAAAATCAATGGAAGCTGACCTTTATATTTGTCATCAGTTCCCTTTTTCAATCTTCTGACAAAGTTGGACACTTCTTCATCATCTTCTGAGATGTCACTGATGCTGCTATATTCTTTTTATTTTTGCTTTAACCTTTTGGATGCTTTGAATGTTGCTTCTTTTATACCTGGATTTTCCTGTTCGGTTCTCATTTCATAGGCTGTGAAGATTCCATGTAGTTCATCCATGCTTATTGAGTCTAGATCCACTATTTCTGCTAGTGCTGATATCTTAAGATTAAATCTCATAGGAAGAGATCTTAGTACCTTTTGAAAAATTATAGATTCTTCAATTTCTTCTCCCAATCCTATGATTTCATTCACTATTTCATCAAATTGTAAGAAGTAACCTGCAATATTCTCATCTTCCTTAATCTTTAGTTGTTCAAATTGACCTATGTAAGTTTGAAGCTTTGTTTCTTTGACTTTTGAATCTCCTTCATAAATGTTTTGAAGTTTGTCCCAAATCTCTTTAGCGGATTTACAATGTATAACTTTGGTATATACTGAATCACAAAGACCATTCAGAAGTGCATTTGTGGCTTTGGAATTATTTAGACTGATTTTCTTTCCATTGTCATTTTTTGGCGGAATTGATGGTTCTATTATCACTCAAAATGTACCATTAAATTTTGAGTGCCTTCATAAAATTTAAGCTGGATTTGCTCATTTTTCCATTTTTTACCCAATATCCCTTGGTTTCTCCTCTTAACCTGCAACATGAATAGACTTGTTAACTCTAATCTATTGCATCAATTCACTTTCCTAAGTCTAGAATCTCTATTCTCAAATCACAAGCCTAAGTTATCAAATCATAAAGCTCCCTTTATATCTAAGTCTAAAACTATGAGGATTGATGGTTATTTTAAGGGCCATTACATGAATCAACTTATTGACTTAAATATTTAATATGTCATACTCCTATACTATATGAAAATACTACGAGTCTAACATAAACTAATATTACATACCAAAGGTAACTCCAAGTCTACATATGCCAAATCACTAAAACCATCCTACATGCTACCCATGCATAACTGAGTCTAGCCTCAGGCTTAAGCCACGAGTCAATACACAGGCACCAAGTCGCATGCAAGCAGAGCCACAAGGAAAGGCCATAACAAATATTACTATTGTGAATATCAAAAGGAAACTTCTGCAATTGTTACAGTGACCATAGCTATCCTATGCGTGCATGGCTCGAGAAGTATTAGCTCGCAGAGCATCAATGCTCAAAACAGTTCATATGCCAAATCATTTATTGATATAACTTAGCCATAGGTCAAGTCAACAAGTCAGGTGCAAAATCCCAGTTCACTTATTTCATATCGTAGGTTATCTATTCTTGCATGATAGTCGGAAATCATATCCTTTGCATACACAAAGGGTGCTAATTGTCAGCTCTGTAAACATGGAAGATCACTCATGCATATGTTTCTGAATCACCAAATTGATATTTTATTGCATAATCTTTTGGAATGATGATTGATCATTCTTGGCTTCGAAATTTGCAGAAGATTCTTCATCATCGATGGAAGGAGACACCCTAAGTGAAGAACCAATATTCAATTGCTTGAGTACATGACCAGATTTTGAAAAGAGAGATCTAGTGTAAATCACCAAAGAAACAAAACAACATTGAAGAGTATGCCAACGAACTCTCCAAAGTGAACGCTTGTTCCAGAAAAGATATAGAAGAAAGCAGGACATTTATATCATATTCTCTATCACAAAGGATATTAGAGGGAACCTTGTGACACGATTGTCACTAGAATATGTTTACAGATATCAAGTGACATACATAACAAATGTTTTTCTTAATACAAAGGAAAAGTTTGAAGGAGAAGAAGAGGCACAACTTGAACTCTGAATTGAAGAATGAAGAACTCATAGAAACAGATATAAATGTTCACTATTGTGAACCAAAACAAGGATCTATCCTTGGTTAAGATGAGGATGAAGAAATTGATGAGATCAAAAAATCTCATGTTTTTGAAACTAAATAAATGTTTGTCAATGTAGGTTATGTAGGTATAGATGATGGAGAATAGCATATTGAAGGCATCGATAGAATATTAACGTACAAGAACCAGTCTATTCAAGGACTCATTTTTAACCAGAAATATTTATGTGCTTGTGCATGGAGAACCAAAGAACACAATAAAAGAATTTGGGTCAAATTATAAAATAACATATGGCAGCCATGGAGGTAGAGTATACCCGTTTTGAATATTTTGTTTTGGCCAAAGTAGAGCTTTCACCGGAACATGAAGCGCATCTACAAACAGTTAGTTGCTAAAAAGTAGAGCTTTCACCGGCTAACTAGCATTTTCAAGACATAATAGTCGGTGAAACCATAGAGAATAAAATTTTGGGATTTAGAGCTCAAAAAAAGCGATTCTTTGGGTCATTTAAAGTATAAGATGGTATCAAAGAATTAATCACCAAATTTTGAAGTATTTGGTTTCAAGATTTTGTGGAGATATATGAGGTAAATGCTCACATGGTCAGCTAAGACTTTGCTCATAGCTGATAAATGATTTCAGTTACTGAAGACATGTGTCTTTCCCATCATCGACACATCAGAGACACAACAAATGAAGAAGACCAGATGTCAGAGACAATTTTTGAAGACAGTTTGATCTATAAGTAACTAAGATTTGGTTTAGCTTATGGTATTCAATTTATATTATGTTTTTCTATATTTAGAAATCCAGATCCAACTTTCTAGGATCTGAGACTTATTGTAAAGGCTATAAATGCCTATCATTTTNATAATACAAATCACAGTTTTCTCTCTCTATTGATATCAGATTCTCATCTTTCCTTCTGTACTCTTATTCAAGTTGTTTTAACTATAGAATGGTTTTCATGTCATCAGTCAGTTCATAACTTGCTTAATAGTTGCTTATCATTGTTTATTAAAACCTAGATTTTGTATCTAGTTTATAAACACTGCTTTCTCACCCACTTTAAAGCTATCATCTGATCATTGATCCTTAAGAGCACTGGTTCATTTGATTCTCATTTTGATTGTCTAAATACCATACTATAATTGATTTATCCCATTGATCCACAAATACAAAATACAAAAACAAGTTTAGCTTAAGTTACCAAGCATCTTTGATCCACAACCTCAAAGAGTTTCTTGGAGTGGTAACAAATTGTCGTCGTTGTCGGGGAAAGAAGACTGAAGTCAAAGCTAACTTCCCTAGGAGATGACACAGAGCTGATACGTTGATGATAGAAAAGGATCAGACATCAGAATCAGTTGTAATCATCTATCTGGCGACTCCATGAAGGATGGATCTGTTGGCGACTCCACTGGTGTGAAATGAACAAGAGGTATGATT
>JASDQU010324935.1:0-11933 GCA_032191745.1 Picea mariana
TAGCTTGGGCTCTTACCTCTTCTAGCTTCATCAAAGCGTTAATTCGGTTTTCTAAAGGGGGACAATCTTCTTCTTGGGATTTTTGTGACAACTGAAGTGAAGGAATAAGAATGTGAGGTGGCAAAATTGCTTCTCTGCCATAAACAAGAAAAAAGGGGGAGTTACCTACAACAGCTTTTGGCATTACCCTATCATCCCATAGCATGTTTAGCAGTGCATTGTGCCAATTTTTGTGATTTTAAACCACCGTTCTCTTGATGATTTTGATCAAGTTCTTGTTGGTCGATTTTGCCATTCTGTTGCCTTGGGAGTAATAGCTAGCATAATACTTCATCTTAATTCCTTTTTCCAAAGCGAAATCGATCATCTCAAAAGAGGAAAAGTAAAAAGAATTATTAAATACTAAATAGTCAGGGATACCGAAGTGAGTGATAATATTCAAATTTAGAAAGGCAATTACCTGACTGGTGTTGACAGTTCTTAGCATAGAAGCTTCAGACCATCGGGTAAAGTAATCTGTGGCTGTCACAATAAACTTGTGTTGTTGCGAGGACAGAGGGTTTATTGGACCTATGATATCAAGGCCCCACTGCTGAAAAGGAGAATCTACTGAAACGGGCTGCAAAGGAAAGGATGGTTTTTGTAACCGCCCTGATGCTTTCTGACAGATGATACATTTACGACACAAGGCATGGGGATCTCTAAAAAGTGTGTGCCAGTAATAACCAGCTCTTAAAACCTTATGAGCAGTGGTGTCACCGCCAAAATGACCACCAGCTTCTCCTACATGCAACTCTAGCAAGACTTTTTCTGCTTCGTCTTTTTCAAGACAACGCATCAGTACGCTGTCAAAACTCTGACGAAACAGGATACCATTAACCAGATGAAAGGAGGTAGACTTTAATCTCAACGCTCTTCTTTTAGCGGGGTCTAGGTGACGAGGGGCTGACCCATGTTCAAGACAGAATCTTATATCGTCATACCAAGGACTAACAGGGTTTTGTGCACAACAGATTAGACTTTGATCGCGTTGTCCTAAGTTTGACGTATCACTTTCTTCTTGTTGTCCTGCTGCTGAATCAACAACTAACTTGCATAACCCTTGGCCTCTCACTATCTGAGCTGGGGTGATTTCTAAGTCATACTCCTACAAGGAGGTGACCCAGTTAGCCCTCTTTTCTCCTAGTTCTTTATGCACTAACAAGTTCCTGACGGCTGGGTAGGGGACAATGACTTTCGTCCTTGACTTCAAAAGCTAGGACCGGAAGTGCTTAACTGCTTTGAAAATAGCATAGGCTTGCCGATCTACCACTGGCTAATTAATTTCAGCGCCTTTGAAAGCAGATCTCATGAAGGCAATGGGTACTTCGTTGTTTTTGGCATTCTTTTGGGTTAGGACGGTGGCATAGGAACGGTTAGAAGCAAAAGTGTAGAGTGTAAAGTCTTGAGAAAAATATGGGCTCATGAGAGACGGAGCGTCTATTATGGCCTTCTTTATTGCATTAAAAGCTTGATTTTCTAGGGGTCCCTAGTGATATTGGGTGTCTGTCTTAATCAAATTCTGTAAAGGTCTGACCATTTCGGAGAAACTGGGGACAAATCTTCTCACGAAATTAATTTGGCCTAAGAAAGACTACATAGATTTTTTGGATGTAGGAGGGGGAATTTTTGCGATGACTTGGGTCCTTTTAGGGTCAATAATCATCCCTTCACTAGACACAATGAATCCTAAGAGTTTACCCTGTTCTACTGCAAAGATGGATTTTTTGGGATTTAAGGAGATGTCGTATTTGCGACATCGTAGTAGGACACCTCGTAAGTGAGCTAGATGATCACTTTTGTTTTTGGAAAATAAAATCACATCATCTAAGTAAACTACTACGGACTGATTGATTAAGCCTTGGAAAGCAATGTCCATTTCTCTCTGAAAGGTAGCACCGACATTAATCAATCCAAAGGGCATTTTACGATAAGAATAAGTGCCCCATGGAGTACAGAAGGTAGTTTTAAGTTGGTATGGTGGAGACATCAGGACTTGGTTGTATCCAGAGAAACCATCCAGTAAGGATAGCCTCTCGGAACCAGATACCTATTGAAGGATCTGTTCCATGGGCGAGACAAGATAGTTATCTTTATCATATGCTTTATTAAGGTTTCAAAAATCGATGCAGAGTCAGATTTCCCCATTTTTCTTCTGGACTGGGACAAGGTTAGAAACCCATTGAGTGTGCCTAACAGGAAAAATTATCTTAGCATTTAGGAGCTTATTCAATTCTTTTTGAACGGTCGGTTAGAGCTTGGGGTGCATTTTCCTTAGTTTTTGTTGAAAGGGCAAGGTTTGGGGCTTCATGGGAATGACATGCTATATGATGTTAGGGTCAAAAGTTTTAAGGTCATCATACGTCCATGCAAAGACATCTTTAAATTCTTTGAACAATTTGATAAATGCAACTTTTTCTTGTTGAGAACATACCAACCCTAGATTAATGCACTAAGGCTTTTCATTAGTTCCTAAGTTTACTTTTTCATAAGATAATGAGGAACTATTGGTTTTACAAATTGACCGTTTTTTTAAATTTATCTTGAAAATCATAAAACTTCTCTAATCTAACTACAGATTTAGGGATCGAGTTTACCATATCCGATGAAGATTTAGGAGATCTCGGATCTGGTATTACCGTGAAATCGCGCAAATTGTCATCGTGTGTGTGTTCGTCTATCACCGTGCCTTGAAAGGTTTCTTCCATGTGCAGAAAGTTAATAATCTGCTGATCGTCGTCAAATACTCTCCATTTCGTGATTTTGTCGAGAACAGATGGCCGAAAAAGCAGCTCAACGGAGAATGCGTCTGGGGACAAGCCTTTTGCAGGAAGAAGTTTAGAAGCTACATTAGCTAATAAATTTGCTTCAGAGTTATTCAATCTAGGAATAGAATTTATATTGAAAGCGGAAAATTTATTCATTAAATTCCATACCTCAGACTGGTAGCTTTTGAGATGCGGAGACAGACAGTGGATAGAATCTCTTACTTGTCTAACCACTATTTCAGAATCGCCAAAGACGGTTAAATTTTGAATGTTCATATCCAAAGATTTTCTGAGACCTTGCAGTAAAGCCTCATATTCTGCAGTATTATTAGTACATTCAAATTCCAACCTACATGATATTAATGTTTTGTTACCTGCCGGATCGATAATAACACAACCTGCTCCAGCTCTTTCTTTGAATTTTGATCCGTTGAAATAGAGAGACCAAATTTGATTTGCATCAGGTACATGGGACCCTTGCATGGAAGTTGCTGGCTGTATATATGCTACAATCTCGGACTGCTGTTATGGATTGGTGATAGGTGAAGCCTCGGCCATGAAATTTCTGAAGAAGGTGTCCATCCCTTGTACTTCAGGTGAATCAACAGAAGGTGTATACGGTTCGTTGGGATCGTTCAAATCTGTGACTTTGAACTTAAGGTAGTGCTCACGATTTACTTTGATCTTATTAGGCTTGTCGTTCTTTGGAAGCCATAGATGAGGCCAATCTATTGCGAAATGGTTGTGTAGCTGCTCGAACCAGTCCCTACTTAAAAACAGACCATACACTTCTGGAATATCCACAACAATTATATCGATAACTTGATGAACCTTGGGGTTAGACGATAATCTGATAAGAACATTCTTCAGTTCGCCTATAACTTTGACATTTGTCCGATCAAGTTGTATGATTTTTAAAGTAGATGGTTCAACTTCTGCATTAATCTTCTGGCACACAGACCAAGGCATCACATTGGATGATGCTCCTGAGTCTACCATACAATTGTGCACGTTTCTATTAAAGATCTCGAAAGTTAATAGGAACAGAGGTACATTTTTGCGAGTACTAAGAGTAGTAGCTTGTGGCTTTTTACTCGCAGTTTCTATGGCTACTTTATCTACATTATTTACATTATTTACATTACTTACAGGAAGGCTTCCTTTATCTTGAGGATCAGGATTGTTTTTAGTGGAAGTCTTCTGGGGGACTTTGTTATGCACAACCTTGTTACCATTAGAATTACCATTTTTACCATTCTCTAAGATATTTTGTAACATTTTTTGTAACAGAAATGGAAATTCAATAACTCATAAATAGAAATGTTAGCCCTTAACTTTTTAAGATCTTCAACAACATCATAATCTAAGTTGGGGTTCACATTACTTTGTTTAGTCTCAGCTGATTTAGATTGCTTTGGAGGCGAAGTTGTAGTGTTTTCAGTAGAAGGTTTGTTTGTTGTCTTATTCCTAGTATTATAGGGATGTACTGTCTCGAAGTTAGCTTGAAAGATGCTATCCGAGAAGTGTCCAAAAATGTTTGGAGAAGACTCTTCTTCTTGAATTGTTTCTTGTTCAACTACCTCCTCAGGAATCTCAGGAGGCATCATGTTATCTTGGGCTTCTAGAATTGTTTGAAGGGAACATTGCAAACTTTCTAGATTAAGGCCTTCTGTGGTTGGGTTAGGTCGGTTGGTAGGAAAAGGATTTTGGAACGGGGGTTTGTAAGGCCCTTTTCTTGAGGAAGCTTCTTCGGTCGACCTTTTCAAGTCTATAACTTGATTTGATAGTTTTTGAACAACTTCAGTTAAGTTTTCTAAATCAAAGCTTTCAGGTTATGTTTTACTTTGAGTGGGTCTGGGGAGGATCTCGATCTTCTTTTTGGAAGAAGAACTAGTCTCAGTTTCGTTGCTAGTAGAGTCTTTAAGACTAAGTATGTCTTTTTCAATATGGTTGGCCTCCTCGAAGGCTTCTAAGAACGTGGCTTTCTTAGATCGTTTAACCCAAATAGCTATACTTTGATGCAAATCTTTACTGTAGTATGCTATTATAAGACTCTCAACAGGCATAGAATCCACAGGGATTTGGTTTTTAAGTGTTAAGAATTTTTTATTAAAGTCTTTAACCTTTTCGTTTAGGTTCATTCTTAAGCTAGAAAGATCCATGACTAGGACTTCCGAAGGCTTACCGTCTCTGAAATTTTCCAAAAAGCATGACTCAAACTTTTCCCAAGACACGATGGTATGGGGTTGTTGGGCAAAGTACCATGTGAATGAATTGCTCTCGAAAGTATAAGGGAACAAACTACAGATAACGTCTTCATGTTCAACATTGCAGAGTCTTATGGCTAACATAAACTTTTTTATATGATCTTCAGCGATCTGTTTTGAGTCAGGATCAAACTTGGGAAGCCATTTCTCTGGGTGTTTAGGTAAAGGATGCTGAGCTCCAGGTACATCTACGGCATCCTGATCAAGCCAGGGTCTAGCAGGGTTGTTTTGATTTTCCATTGGTGTAGTGGGTGTGGAAGGATGAGAAGGGGAATTGCCTTCGTCAAAGGAATCTCCTCCAGAAGAGGAAGGAGATGATGGAGGTGGTGAAGGGGGTATCCCAGATCCTCCTACAGTAGGATTTAAGATTGGATCTGTAGGATTCACAGTGAGATCAGTGCCTCCTAATTGTTCTTTGATATCAGAGAAGTCCAAAGGTTGGCCCCACAAATGGTTAGGTTACCTCAAATACGCTAAAGGCACTATGTGTTTTTATAAGAGATTGACGAACAATATCTTGTATGTCACCGCCTGTAGGATTAGGGGTTGTTGGCTCAATTGTGATCTGTGGATCGTCGGTTGAAGTGGTTGTTGTTTGAGGGGGAATATTATCGTTTGAATGGATTCTAGTCACTATAGGTGAGCGATTAGGTGGTGGAGGAGTCTTGCGACTGCCTCGTGCCATTAATTAAGTTTAGGCCCTGCTTCTAGCCCCATTTGTTGATGGGAAAAAATGACCGTCCATCAACTGAGAGAGTGGAACCGGTCCGGGGTTGTCTAATAACCCAATCCATTTGGGATGAACCACCCTGACAGGTTTAGCGGCTCCGTTAGCCGATCTAAGTTCCTAAGAAACAAAAATAAAAACTACTCTAAGCTAACTAACTAAAACTAACTATTAAAACAAATTAAACTAATCTAACTAAAACTAACTATTAAACAAACTAATCTAACTAAAAGGAATAAAACAAACTAATAAACTAAACTAACTAATCTATATATACAATCTACTAACTAATACTATGCTAACTCTAACTAATTAAATAACTAACTACTAACATAAATATAACTTATCCACAAAATGTACAATATCTACAATTTACAGATTTGAATAAAACCTGAAAAAACTCATTTGCATTCTGCGCTAAGACAGAGAAAGATATTTTTTGTTGATTTTATAATTTTATGAACAAAAACTAACTAAACTAAACAACTAATATACTAATTCTAAATACAAATCTAACTAACATATATCTAACTAAACTACTAATATTATACTAACAAAATAATGAAACAATTAAATCACAAACTGACCTGGATAAACGCTCCAGATTTGTCCTATGTATGATGATTGTCTTAGCTGATCGGAGGGAGGAAACCAACACCGAATTATCCAAGAGCTTCTCGTAAACGATAGCTGCAGTGCTCTTCAATTATGATTACAGGACAAACAATACATAAAAACTACAACAATCATATGATTTATAAATCTTCATAGTTAGATAAAACTGTATGCAAAGACTTATACAAAATAATTCAATTGATGAAGAAGAGAAATCTGTCATTCATTAACTGAACAAAGTAATTGTTGTATTTTTAAAGTAATGAAAGAAATCAGACATGGATCACATTGATTAAATCACATCATTCTACAATAGACTATGATAGCTAAAGTAGTCTATAATCAATTACAAAAGACATGCATAAACTTGAAACAAAAGATTGATATTATGAAAGTGAAAGTTGTAGCAGAACATCAACTTTTGTCTCAGTTTGTATTAAAAATCCATAGCCTGGTTCTCCCACAAATGAGGATGCTCCTTATTACACAAAATAATAAGTATTTAAAGGTCTTCTATAGGGTAAAACCTCCCTGTAGAATTTATCAAACTGTTTACATAAAATCTGGGAAGATATCCCAAGTCTTGACTAAACTAAGAACCTAGAATAAAAACTAAATCACAAAATATCTCCTAGACTGTCCAGTGTGTCCAATGCAATTTGGATGTACCTGAAAAGGGTAAAAAATGGACAAGTTAGAAGAGAATTTTATTAATAAAATGATAAAAATTTAATTCTAACAACTAGCTAAAGAATCTTGCGATTATGTAGCTGGTCTAAATAAGACACAGAATCAGCATTAAGATCAACTCAAAATCTTTTAAAGAAATAAATTCAATTAATATCCAATAGCTATTTGAAAACGAATCATTGAAATTGAAATTGTTATACCATTCCAAATCAAACAGGATCAAGATCAATCAAATGATTACAGAGATAGGTGTATTCTATTTCGTTTGTTTCCACAAGGTCGGGTGAACAGAATCATAATCAAACAGTTATGAAATCGTTTCATATCAATTTGAAATCGATATAATTAAAACAAATCACAGGCAATTGTTATGTTGCCTCAGGAACAGGAGATATGATCAAATCCAAACAAGATCAATTTTCAAATCATTATAACTATATTGACATAACAACGATTCATGCTATGAGCTAATTAAACCAAAACTGGCGCGTAAATTACCACAAACGAAATTGTAATGAGATCACTCAATTGGTAACATGATCTGTAGGATTAGTTCAATCATTTGTTATTGCTATTTGGGGCAAACAAAATCGATTAACCTTGATCGAAATCGTTCCTTGCAAATGAATTATAACCGGATTTGATAGAGATAACAAATATCGACCAATTCATTTTGCAAATTAAAATCAAACAGAGCAACATTTAAGATACGAATCCAACTCATAAAACAATCTTGCCAACTCAAGATATGGGATAATCCAATCAAAATAAGAGTAAATCGAACAATTGGGGTTTAATACAGTTATTATGAATCAAAACCGCTTCACGATTCAGGCGCATTTGCACAGGCTTAAATGAGAAGATTGTTTTGATAAAAACAGAGTCGTTCTTTCCAAATCGAAATTGAACAGAGATGTATTCCCGATTTAGAAAATTATATAACACAGCATATTAAAAGATCGTAACAACCAAACTCATGAAATCGTTCGACCATCACAACATACAAACTATCCATAACGAAATCAAATCAAAACATGATCGCATTCTAAATCTAGCATGAAAAACTTCCTATTCAAATTGGATACAAACAAATCCAATCTAAAGAAAACAATCAATTTCGTTAACTCAATCAGACAAATGATCAAATCAAATTGAATCGAAAACCAATCAAATATGACAAGAATCTATCAGTGGCTAAACTGGGAATGAGCAAATCGTGTATTCAAATCAAAATTTCATTTATTTCTAGCAAAGCAAAAAAAATGTAGAGGATGAACACATTATGACAGAGCCATTTCAAAGGATAGACAGAGCTGTTCAAAAACCAAACTCAAATATATTAGTCCTGGTCATTCACAAGACTAAAACGATATCAAAATTCATACCTGTGTGGTGAGAAGACAGCTTGATAATGACAATTTGGAGTTGACAACGGCTGTGGCTGATTCAACATTCTTAAAAATGATGGAACCAGTAGTCCTCTGCTTCCTATCAGTCGCTTGGAGTTTGTCTCTTTGGCTGGTCAATACTGCAACTTGATTTTCCAGTGATTGGATTTTCGATTGAAGTAGTGGAACGTCTATATAGTATCGTTCCAACCATAAATCACATTGGTCACAGGACGAGTGTGTTGTCTTCGAAAATGTAGGTGAGGGTTTGGTTACATTGCCGAGGGTTTCGTTAGGTAATCTAATCCCAGAGTAGCTAGGATTATCTTTTAAGCAAGGGGGTAGATTCGAAATGAAATCATAAGTTGGCTCGGGGCATAAACCCTGTGAGTAAGGGTACTCACTGGCTAAGAAGCGTTCTATGTCAAAATCTAAATCCTCACTAAGGATTATGGGCTTCTACTCAGCAGTGGGTTTAGGTTTATTCCTATCCATCCTCTAAATAATCCAAGCATTCATTTTACCCTTGGCATTAACAGTAGGGTTTGCCTTGACCTTTTTGCTTACAGGCTTTTTAATAGCCTCAACCTTCTCAGTTATAGCATCGGGTATGTCAATATTAGGGTCGACCTTGGGCTTAGGAGAGGGTAGTAGGACATGGAAGGGCATGGGTTGCTCGACCTTGGCTTCCATAACCACAGGCTTGTCAACCTGGACAGGGTCTGTATCACAAAAACCATTTCGAGCGATAAAAGCTCACCAGTTATCACCGTGGAGACTTAAGTAATGAACAATGATAATTTTAATTAGTCCATGGTGGAACAGGCTACTGTCAGCCTTCTCCCTTTTAAACCTTTTCAACATTTTATATAGGCTACGCTGGAAGTAAAATGGCATATTCAATGAGTATCCCATAAAATTCATTAACGAACGCAGGTGGTAGAGAAAAATGAGTCCATATTGACCCTCACAGGTCACGAATTGTTTGACCACCATCAAAGTATCATGCCATCGTGGTTTAAGCATAGAGATGGGCATACCTCTATCACAAGATGTGACCTTTCGCGAGACGAACAGAAGTGGCCATGGAACCTCTTCCACTTTCGAATTTTTGAACCAACGCTGGCCCGTTGCAGGTAACCCTGTAGCAGAACTAATAAATTCCTCATTGATTTCCAACTGAACGTCACCCACCTTGGCTCTACAGCCATCAAAAGTCAGAGCAAACTGCTGTGCAACACAGAGATTAAAACCCTCAAATCGTTGTATAAAGGTGAGCCATCCGTTATCCTCCAACTCTTTTTGGGCATTGTCAAACAGTAGCAAGGCTTGGCTACCATTCAGCTCGATTCGCACCACCGGTGCCATGGAGCCGAGCACATGGTGAACGATCCAGGGTTTGGGTTATGGTACACACAGGAGCAGAGTGCACGAAGGGTTACCCGAGCTAACAGAGGTGAAACAGGAATAAGGGATAGACATTAATGCCATCGTGCGAAGGTGGTTGAGCTTATCTCTGCCATGCATAATAGTTATTTCCAAGGTACAACCGTCGGCTTATAGTTGTTCTACCCATTATAGCATAGTTCGACAATCATATCACTTGGCCGACCAATGAAATGGTAAGTGCATAAAATAACACGCGCAATCACAATTATACCATAGTTTTAAAATCAATCATACGAATTGAGACCAATACCAAATGTTTAACCATGCGCCAATGTATTGTAACAACTCATATCAAGAGTTTAACCAAGTGCCAATGGGTCTTCATATAATCAACATGCCAATAGTTTTGAAAACACGAACATAAGTATCATTTAAAAGATATATATGAAGGATTTAACCATAACACCTATGTATTTTCGTGAACCCAATGGTCAAGTAGATCAAATCAAAGAACATATAAATTCAAATGTTAATGCATCGCAATTCAATGAGACAAAGTCACACAATCAATCTTAGAATGTCCAAAGAGTACAGATCAAAAGTTTTACCAGCTGCATAACGATAAGTGAAATGTAAGCGCAATGGGCATATCAACAAGAAGAATAACAACAGTCCAATAATGATTTTAATGCGACTTCGAAAGACCAAGTTTTCATGCTTACAGTCGTGAAAACAGAAACGAAGGTAAATGTGCAAATGTTGCAAAAATAAAAGTGTCGTTTATTTGAGAATTACAACGAAAAAAAATGATTTTTGCAAAACATTGGTGTAGGCAGCTTATAAGACAGTGGAAAAATGTGAATTGGCCGCCAACAACAGGTAAATCAAATGAATAAGGAAACTGTAGTAGCATGCTTGTAAAGTCTATTCATATTTTATTATATCACCCTTAACTAAGTATTTATGTTTGTTTTCAAGAAACAATGCTACCACAATAGTGAGTCAAGCGGTATTCAGTAAACACCGCATCATACAAGGGTACACATGTCCATTGATAGTGTAATGCAGAGTACCCATCCCAGTATGTATGCTTCATAATTATAAATATTTATTGTGATTGTAGATATTTATTTCCTGAATTATACTTATATATTATCTTCTCAAAATTGAAGATCATGTAGCTCAGGAGGGTGAAATGCGAGAGAAACCAAGTGGACAGGAAATTAATGCACCAATTGTCCCAGCTACAGAGACAGGTAAAGAGAAATAGTGTAATGTTAATCAAAACAATGAATTAGTTATTTCAATTATATTTCAACATATTGATATGATCATTTTCGTTGTTCCAGTTCATGACCCTGAATAGATGCCAGCTAACCCTTCTTAGTGACGTAGTAGAAGTATGGTACATGAGCACACACAAACAATAGAAGGAAAGGGCACACAAAATACAATGTCCTTGGATAATGATGATATCCCAATTGTCAGTTTTATGAATGTAAAAAAACATAAATCAAAGAAAAATTAGATGTATAAATTCATGACCTGTTTTTGGATCTTTATCGATGTTTATATGTTCATATGTTTTGATGACTATCCTATTTATGCATTAATGTCTATATGTTTTCTATATAAAGAAAATCATTTGTTGGGTATGGGGAATTGAGAGTGATGTGAGGAGGGGGAGGGGCCATATGAGCTTCCACTTTCATGTGGTTGGCCCTGTTCAGTAGAGAATAACCTATTCTCGAAACAAAGAGAAGCTCATTAAGGTATGTGACAACTTAATTTTTTTCTAGAGTATTTTACATAACTAAATGCATGCTTATTTGCTTATTAATTATTTACTCATATAAAAAATTTTTCTTTTATGATTCATACAGGTCTTGGTGATGCAAATGCATCTCATGGACAACTCTTATCATGTTGTATGGGATAATGGATCTGGCGAAAGAACAATGAAAAGGTAATGGTTTTGACGTGTTTTTAAAAGTAGGCTTTATACTAGTAAAAGTTCACAATCCTCATGAATATTTAGATATTGATATAT
>JASDQU010324937.1:0-12921 GCA_032191745.1 Picea mariana
TTTTTATTTTGCAGACGACACCTCCTAGTTCCTGATCCTTGGGCTCAATCGTTCGGCACATCAGTAAAGATTGATAATGTATTTCGGCCATCAGATGCTCTTCTGACCTCACACATTAGGGGGCATCTGTTATAACCCTAAATTGCACCACACATGCTTACCTAGCATCATGCCAACTCATATCCCTTCTTTGCCAAAACTCTGCTGAACAACTCTTTGAAAATCCTCTTGTGTCAAGGCCCACGCGCCCTAACCCATTACTGCACGCGTGTACACGCTGGCTGACTCACAATAGCCTGTGTGTACCTAACAAAGCATGAAAAAAGGAAAGTTTTCGATGGAACGAAAAGCTATGGGTCAGTTAACTGAAACTCCCAACCATGCATGGCCAAGGGTTCGTCCAAAACCCTAGCTCCTTCTAGCCTATAAAAGAAGGGGTATGGGTACCATTTGGAGGAGGAAAAAATATAGCGAAGAAACTCTACCCATTTATGCAATCCATTGTCCCAACCCTTTAGCCTTTCCTCATGCCAAAGGAGATTTAACGCAAAGCAGTTGAAGGACAGAAGAAGAGGATCCCAGGATCAGGTTCAAGGAGCGGTGGCTGGTCTCAGCTTTTGTAAGTTGATTCGTTTTAAATAATAAAGAGAATGTTTTTCCTGTCCCAATTCATGAATTGTCTATGGTTTGATTAATTTATGATTGATTTATAACCCTTGAGTATAGAAGTAGCATGCATGCATAGTTGTTGTTTGTCTTAAGTGCAGGTCATCTTTGGAAGGAGCAGTGCAAACAAGTAATCAAGCACAATGGAGGATTGACATCGAACGTCGGTAATAAGGTAGGTGGTCCTTTTCCATGCATTTACTGTGAAAGAGGGATTTAAATCTTGGGATGTAGGTAAAAAAGTAGTTTCTATTCGGTCAAATCTGCATGCAAGTCCGACCCTAATTTGCTAGTCCATAGGGTGTTTTTCCCAACAACACTTATCTCCTTATAGGTTTGCTCAGATTTCAAGTGTAGGCATTCCTTGATGACTACCCAGTTTGCATACTTTTGATAGACCCGAAGTGAGATAAAATGGAAATCCATGTTGTTTATGTTCAAAGTATCGAATTCAAATGGTAGCCAATATGGCCCTTTGGTTGTTACCTCAAAGGGTTCCTTCAAGTTGGGCTAATTGGCCCATGTGAAATTCAAAATATTTCTTCAAATGGGTGTGAGAAACTTTTTGTTGTATTTTGAAATATTATCTTTGAAGTGGCTCAAATAGGTTATTCTTTGGAAGAGGCCCAATGGCCTATTGGACCAATATTTTGAAAGTCCCTAATACAATCTTTAGAAGAGACCCAATGGCCTAATAGGCCAAGCTTTTGAAATTTCCCAATGACATATTTTGAAGAGGCCTAATGGCTTATCAGGCCAATCTTTTGAAAGTGCATGATCTCATATTTTGAAGAGGTTTGATGGCCTTTTAGGCCAATCTTTCAAAAAATCCCAATCACATCTTTCTAAAGGTCCCAATGGCATTTTTTTGGCAACGAGTGCATGTTCAAAAGAGTCTTGATCAGATATTCTGAAATGGATCGATAGCCATATATCTTGAAGTGAAATTTTTGAAAGAGTCTCAATGGTTTATTAAGGGTAATTGATGTTGGAATATTCACCAATACTGAGGGGGTGTGAATCAATATTGAACACTTTTTACCACTTTTAATTAGAACATGTAATCATTGAATTATCAACAATTTATCACTTATGATCGCATTCAAAATATTATGAACAATACCATTAAAGAATGCATAACTTATAACCATAGATACACAATACACATGAATTTTACGTGGAAACCAAAATGGGAGAAAACCACATAATGTTTTCTTATATATCAGAAGATTACATTCATAGGCAACACTAACTTCCAAAATTATCCAACATGAACTCGAAGGATGCAACGACACCCTAGTTTACAGTCTCCAACCCGAAGAAAGCTACAACTCCCTAGATTATCCAGCTCCAACTGGAAGGAGGCTCCAACACCCTGATTTATAAGCTCCAACCTAAAGGAAGCTTGTTGGTTTTACTGCTTTCTTTTACCATCTGAGTTATTGACCCAGGGTTCATGTATTTTGGGTTTCCAACAAAGCCTCTAAAACTATTGGCCCTATTGGTAAACCAGAAGGCAACATAGTACACAAAATGCATTGTGCAGTCTCACCCGAGATAGCTTTAAATGGGTGGTTCTAAGACTCGGGTGTTTACAGTCTAGGATTGAGTAAGAGATAGGGATTTATTAATACGAGCCATATACTATGAATCGTGATTTTAATCTACTATTACTCACAGGTGTGCATCTATCTTTCACAGTTTACTTCCCGAATCAACACAATCGTATTCCAAAACAATGTATTAACTCATTCATTAGCATAACAATTAACTACTGAAAGGAAACAAAGATATACATGCATTCATCACATCACATAGATATTATCGTCGTTCACCCCCTCCTGGGCTACATCCACAAAGATTTGGCTCTTGGCTCTTTTATTATGGTAATTCTGCATCTCCAGCGCCACACGCTTACAATTCCCTCTGATGGGTAAGATCTGTATGAGGCGAACTAGATCGCACCAGGCTCTGTAGCCTGCGATCTAATCCTTGGATATTCCTTCTTTCCTCTATTCTTAGCTCAATAGCTTACAAAATTGGTCCATAACCATATTACATAATGCATCAACTCGTACATAGCTACGATAGAACATTACAAAAGTTGAACTAATACAAAAGTGAATCAACCTCTATATGATACCTGTGTATCTCTATTTATATATATTGGGATCTTCAGCCATTTACAATGTATTACCAAAACCTTAACCCTACCAATGTTAGGTCTTCCTCCCATGCACGCATTTTGTTCTTCCTCCAGTTGTCGCTTTCCTTGTGCACACTTTCTTTCATGTGTGCGTGATGTGTTACCTTCCAGATGTTACTTTCGTTTCTGCACGATTTATTTCCCACGATCATCCTTCTTTCCACTTTGGCCTGGCGCCAACAAGCCCCCAAAACTGACATGTGACTCGTCCCAAGTCACCTAATCCTTATGAGCTTCTTAAATCTCCTTGGTGATCGTCTAGAACTTTTCCTTGAGCTCTGTTTCTTTTTTCGTTGCCTACAGGGTCTTCTCCTTGATGGTGTCTACTACCTGAACTGCCACTTTGTCGCTCAACAATCCTACACATTTGGCCTAGGTATGCACTATCTATGCTTTAGCTCCTTCTACCTATGCGAGTATTTCTACTACCCGCTCCTGTAGTGGCTCTATTTGAGACTGAAGCTTTGCTTTCTATGTTTGCGTAGTGATAAGTTCTGCTTGCATCTTCTTCATCTCCTTTGCCCCTTTGACTCACTTTGGGATTGGTATGGTCTTCTGCCTTTATTTGAGTTCTTGGATCATTACATTGATCCTTTCCTCTTCCTTGTCCCAACGTTGGACCTGTGGGTCCTCCTCCAACCTTGTCCATAGTTGTGTTGCTTTATCGAGCAATTCAGCTGTTGTGATAACCTGTTGTTCCATATCCTGTAGCTACGTTACTACTTCTTACTATCTCTACTCCTTCACTATCGATGGAGTGGTTGTTGTAAGTTGTTCGCAGAGATTCTCGATCTCCTTCTGATACTGATCAATTGCCTGTGCAATCTAGTCAATCGTTCCTGTTATTGGGAGTTCACTCCCTTGCGCGGTGCTTGGGATTTTCTCAAAAACGCCTCCCACTCTTCATTCCAGTTCATTCATGTGTTCTTTTTCCT
The DNA here is from genome assembly GCA_032191745.1 of Picea mariana. NCBI lineage: Eukaryota > Viridiplantae > Streptophyta > Pinopsida > Pinales > Pinaceae > Picea > Picea mariana. Next base: position 3,808 of record JASDQU010324937.1, read on the forward strand.
CCTGAGTTTCGATCTTGGCCTACTCATAGACTTTTTCCAGCGCCTCGCGCTTTTTTGTTGCTTGTTGTAGCTCGACTAAGTTTTTATGTGCACAAGATTGTACCTCATGGTCGACGCTAACCTGCAATTTGTGTAGTGCCCTTGATGGCATCCGTGTCAAGACCAATTGGATGTGGTCCAAATCCTTCATGGGTGTCTGCCCCATGATTTCATCCATGCGCAGCATGCTAGGTTTGATGTAAATCATTGTGTTTGCGTGTGACATGGAGTGGACTAGGTCTCGTTCTTCTACCTCCACTCTTTCTTTGGTTTGTATTGTCGATGGCTCTATGCCTCTATTGCTGCTTGTTGTCAGTGCTTCCCTAAATTTCTTAAGGAACTGTCCCATTTATGTTAGATCTTTTTGTAGTTTATCCTTGTGGGGTGTTGCATGATCGAAATCTTCTGCTAAGAAATCCTGGACCATTCTGGAAATCATTTCCCCATCATCCTTTGTGATCGTATAATATGGTGATGCTCATTACACCTTTGATTTCTTGCGCGCACCTCCTTCCTGTGTGGCAGGTCTCTTATTTCCCCCTGGTTCCTATGTGATGGGGTTTGGGGTGATCTCTTGCACTCCCTTAGCTTGTTTCGGCTGTCCATTGGTCGGCTATGTAGTCTCTTTCTTCCCCTTCTAGGTCCCTATCTACTTTGACCCTTTTTCTACCTGAGTTGGCTTGCCTTGGCCCGTTCGTGGTTTCTTGGGCATTTGGATTTTCGGAGGTTGTGTTTCTACCTGTTCTGCCTCTCCTTCTTTTGTTGTTTCCGGTACTTCTCGAGTAATGTTTGGGATCCTCCATTCATCAGGCCATTCGCTGATGACCATGTCGATATCACCCTTGGTGATGCAGTAGTGCATTTGTAGCCACTATTTATATGGATCCTGCCTTGGTCGTATCGACATTATTTGGTGTGTGGCCCGGAAGTTGGCGATATCCACATATCGTGCGATAGCCTCTGGTGTTATTCTCCATGATCGGTTGATATCTTCCTGTATATCCTGTAGGTATGTTTCAAATATGATTTTGTTCTCCCTCTTATGCCTGGCCTACAGCCTGGATCTCAGTAATAGGTATATTTCTCCCTCTGGTTGTGGTCTGGTACAAAAGATCACATACCCTAGTTCTCGCCATCCCATGAAGGCTATGAGGGTGATCAACCATGAGTAATGGAACTCTGTGCCTAGGTCATGCGCATCCTTGCAGTCCTCTTGAAATAAGTTCAATAGATATGGTGCCCAGCTCATAGAGGTGCCTTCTATGCACTAAGTTGCAACTGCAATGACTCCTATTGGTACTTCCTCTTTGCAAAATTTTCTGAGAAATTTTCAAGCGAAGATCTTTGCGCCCAATTGTGTAGCTACGTTGTTGATTCATTTGATTATGATGCCCCTCGTTCCTCTGGCAGTGCCATATTTCTTCTTCATTTCTTCTGCCATCGCTTTCTCCTTGGATTTGTCGTCCAGAATCAACGCGAGATCCATACCTTGGGTTGGTAACCCTGTGATTTGTGCGATAATATCAATAGTTATGGCGATGGGTTTGTCCACCCATATGTCCCCTCCATGTGTGACTGCTAACAGCTTCTTGACACATGCTATCGCATAATGGCCTCTGCCAAAATGTGGGAGCTTCAGCAAACCTAAGATTCATGTTATGTCCAACCCAACTGCCCACTAGTGTGGCTGGATAATCGTTTCTCCAAGTTGGTTTACGGTTATGGTCTGCATAAAGACCCTCTGTACAATTTTTGGTAACTTGGTTTCATATGATACATCATGGTCAAAATACTTGAGCTTTCCAACGTGACCCAGTAGCTCTAGTTATATCTTTACACCAGCTAGTATGTGTGGTAGAACAATCTATGTTGCAGGTTTCTTACGGGGTGAGCTCGATATCTAAATTTTGTCTTCATGTTGCAGTGGTTGGTTCGAAGTTCCAGCAACTTCTGGTTGTTCCCCCGTCATCCATTCTAGCCAAGCCCAGGCATTCGCAGAGGTCTCCTCTACTATTTGACCTGAGATGGTCATTTGCGACTCGTGTGGTTACACTGTTGCTTCCAGATTTTGTGTCGTTTCGTTAACCTCCAGGGATGCTTCGATGCTTTTTGGTTGCACTTCCTGTTGAGTTTCCACTTCCTCGTTCTGAGGCACCTATGTTGTTGTTGGCGTATCCACATTCATGGCCTTTGCTTGTGGCTGCTGAATCTCTTCCAGTATCAATGTGGAATTCACTGGTATCCTCTCTGGGGATGGGATTTTGTCGATGTTGACGATCTATGGTTATTGTTGCTCGTTCTCTTCTAGCAGTCCTCGTGACCTAGTTTGAACCTGGTCGGTCTGGATGTCTGGATTTCTTATGCTGGCTTCATTGGTTCCATAGTGGTGACTGTCAAACATTTTTTGAGCTCAAATAACTTCAATGAGCTCTATGGTCTCGCTATGTTCGTTCTGGTTTCTATTACTCTCTCTATGTTTTCCTTTAATGAATAGACTAGTTGCTCCCGTGCTCGCGTGTTACATGGGCTTGTCACAAATATTTTCAAGGATGCTTCCTCCATTATGCGTTTAATGCATCATAACTATGGGTTCAATGCATCTGTGGTGGTTTCATACTTTCCATTACGTTTTATTTTCTGTCTCTCGTTGGCATGTTTAATGTGATGTCCCATCAGTCCTTGCCGTGCTTTAATTTCACTTAGTGATGTCTTGTTTCTCGTTTATTTTCCCTCTGTATGTAACCATTTTTCGTGCCTTTGTCGAATTTGTGTTTCGAACTTCCTATGGCCTTTTTATCTCTAGCGTGCTGCGTGCTTTTTAGTCTTGTTTCCTTCTTCTTTTTTTCACTTCGCAGTGGGTGGTCGACTATCCTTGTACAGCTTCAGTCGGCTCCCATTAATCATTCCTCAAAGGTTTATGCCTGCTAAATATCTTAACTGTACAGCTCCTCCATCGGTGATAGATTTTACCTCGTATGGTCCTAACAAATGCATTCTGAGCTTCCCTGGGTGCTAAAACGACTTGTTGTCGTAGAGAAATACTAGATCTCCTTCCTTAAATGTTTTCTTCTTGATGTGTTGATCGTGCCAAGCTTTGTCTCTTGCTTTCTGCACTTGTTGATGGAATCCTCTCAGGATTCGGTCTTCCTCCATTGTCAATAACTAATTCAATCTTTCCTATACTGCGCCTCGTTCTATCATATGTGTGATGGCTGCTAAGCGTAAGTTGGGTACTAAAACTTCTAATGGAAATATTGTTTCTTGGCCATAGACTAGTTTGAATGGTGTGTGCCCTGTCAACATTTTTCATGTGGTCCTATATGCCCATAATACTGCTGGTACTTTGAGGTCCCAATCGTCTTTATTAACATTACAGATCTTTGTTAGTGCATTCTCCAGAATTTTGTTGAAGGCTTCTACTGTGCCATTAGCCTATGGATGATATAGTGTGCTCTTTTGGTGGTGAAATTCAAACTCTTCAGTCATTGCGCAGATGGTGTTGTTTATGAAGTGTGTGACTTGGTCGCTCATCAAAAATCTTGAGCACCCAAATCTAATGATGACTTGTTCAAACAAGAAGTGTGCAGTTGTCTCTGTGCTACAATATTTTACTGGTTCGGCTTCTACCCATCTGGTTAGGTATTTCATCGCGGTGATAATGTATATTGCCCCTGTTCTTTTGGCTAGTGGTTTACTTGGTCCCACAAAGTCGATTGCCCATTTGTCAAATGCTTGTAATGTTACTTGTGGTCGTAGTGGAATCTCGTCCCTTCTGTTGGGTTTGCCTACCCTTTAACAAACGTCGCATCCCTAATAGTACTCCTTTAAGTCCCTGTGAATCTTTGGCCACCATAGTCCTGCTGCGTAGTACCTTCTGCACGATATCTTTTCCTGCATAATTCCATCCTGCAATTCCCTCGTGGGCTTCTGCTAAAATTCTTGGTCGTTCATTCTCTAATACGTACCTTTGCAAGATGATGTATGCGCCCATCTTGTATAGGTGTCCTGCGATCAATTGATAGTCGGTTGTGTGGACTACCAGGTTCTTATTCTGGGTGGTGGTATATTTTTGCGGTGAAATACTTGTGCTCAAGTACTGAATGATCTCTACGAAGTAGTCATCAGCAATATGTACTGAGAATAACTGTGCATCCAGAAATTTGTCTTCTAAATTCGTAGGTTCTTCTCCATCTGTGACCCTGGGTAGGTGGTCAGGGCCTATATTCAGTTTTCCTAGTTTAACTATTAATTCAAAATGAAATTTTGAAATAACAGTAACCATCGACAGATTCTCCCCCCCAACACTAGCTTGTTGACTAGGTATTTCAGGGTTCAGTGATCTTTAAACATCTTAAAGTGCTTTCCCAATAGGTAATGTATGAACTTCTGTAGTGCATAGACCATGGCTAGGCCTTCTCTTTATGTCGTGTTATAATTCTATTTCGAGTCTAATAACTTTCTTCTTGTGAAAACTATCGGATGATCCAAGTCTCTTGATCCTGGCGGCGCTAAGATAGCTCCCAGTGCTATCGCTGATGCATCTACATGCACATGGAATGTCTTTTCCTCGTCTGGAAATACTAATATTGGTGTGGTAACCATATTTTCCTTTAGAGTATATAGACCTGTTGGCAGCCAATTCATTTTTTGTATTTGCCCTAAAAAGCTGCCTACACCTCTTGTCTCATTAACGACAAATCATCGTCGCATTGTGCTTCTAGACATCGTATTCATTTTTGCGACAAGTGCAATGTTGATTTCGATTCAATTTTCACAACTGAAAGTGTGAAAATACCTTTTTCATCGTTTGGACTGTAGTCGTCTTTTATTGATTTTTACGAAAAACACTTGACCATTGGTTTATCGCATGACTGCAAAAGTTTTTTCAAACTCGTGTCCTTACCTTGATTGCACATTTGGATCTGTTTGATTACTAAGCCTTTAAGCATGAAGGTTATCTGATTACATTTGACTTTGTAAAGGTTGTGATTGATTTTGGTCTTATATGTTTTCATCCTTGCTAGGGGCTCTTCACTCATTGATTATATTGAGATTTGTTTTGGTTGCAATGTTCTAAAAACTTTGAAATGTAAACATTCGAATATGCAATGAATACATAAGGTCGAGGGCAATCGTTTAAGTTTCACAAAAGTTCTTTGATTAAATCTTTTGGATTTCAACTTCATGAATCGATGCTTGGTACATTGTTTTGAAAATTGTTATCACATGGGACGAGCAATAGTTTCAAACTATGCATTGACATGTTTTAATTAACATTGGTTTGAAACATTGAATTGACACGACAGGTCGTTGGATTTCATGTTGATTAAACTTAACACTTGGCGCATGATTATCACCTATGGTGTTGGTTCAGATTCGGATGAATGGCACGTTGGTGTGATGATTCACCTATTTGTTGGCCGATACGTATGGTTTAAGTGATTATGATTATAACAACATTGTACCTGATCATTAATAACAATGCATGGCGGTGGTAATCCCACCACCTTCGCACGCATACAGTTATTTCCGGTCTCTTCGAGCATTCAAGCTGTTAAACCCTCTCGTTTTCACTCTGTGCATTGTTTCGTTTAGCTCAAACCCTAACATGTACAGAAGCCATGGCTCCTGTCGTAAGGGTCGAGCCCAACGGGTGCCAAGCATTGTTGACATTTGATGGTGCATATAATAATCTAGAAGATCACGGGTGGCTTGCTTTCATTAGGAAGTTTGATGGATATAACTTCACTGTGGCTCGACAATTTTCTTTGTCATTCGATGGCTGCCGAGCCAAAGTTGGAGATGTCCAGCTTGAAATCACTGAAAAATTTATGAGCTTGGCAACTAGCCTGCCTGTCAAGGGACAAAAATGGTCGAAAAGTTGCAAGGTTGACGATGTCCCATGGACATTGTTATTTCGGTCTCGGACAGTCAGCTCATGCGACAGAGGTTTTCCTGCAAAGATGTTGAAACCCCGCTGGTATGATCTCTTAATGATTATCAAACAATTCGTTACTTGTGAAGGCAGGTACGGGTTTGTTTTTCTGTTTCACTTGCGTTTATTAATGGTTTTTATGGGATTCGAACTAAGTTTGCCTCACTATCTGCACCGAAGTTTGTTTAAGATGCCCAAGCGTTACAAACGCAGCCAGGCTGACACTAGCCTCGTCCATGTGGGGTTGATTAAAATGATTTTGGTTCATGAATTGGGGTTACGCCGTGATTCTTGGCATGAGTTTCTCAGCCATAATGGCTTTGAAGAGTCTAACCCTCCACAGGTGGATAAACCCATGGTGACCGAGAGCAAACCTATCCCTGTGCCTTTTAGTGTTTTGTTACCCAAACCTAAGCCCAAGTCACCTACGAATTCATCTATGATTGTGACTAAACAGACCGAAGTTTCTAAGCCTACAACCACAAAGACTAGAGCGAAGACTGGTGCTAATACTAGGAGCAAGAAAAATGCAAGATTGATCTCTCGCATGGCGAGGAATAAACCTAAACCTCCTGCCAAGGCAAAACCTATCGTAGTCAGCGAGGATTCTGATTCAAGCATTGAATGCTTTCTCGCCGAAGAGGGATTCTGTGACAAACCTCCTCATGATTTCGTCAAGAACTTACCTCCTTGTCTGCAGGATAACCCTGACTTTCCGGGTATCGAACCACTCCATGAAACCCTCGGGGAATCATCAAAACCCCCTTCTTTTCAAGCTGTTGCTCCACCATGCGATCAGTGTGGGTTTTGGTTGGAGAGATACTACTTGGATGTCCCAAAATTGCAATCCAAAATTCACGATTTGGAAAACCAAGTGGCAAAGTTCACTGGTCGGAATGCAAGAGAACAACCCAACAACAAGAAACAACGAACTACAAGTTCGATCCTGTTCAAAAATGTTGAGTCTGCTACAGCAATTGTCAATTCAAAATTGACATAGCCTCAGCAACTGTAATGGTATAACTTTCACTCATTTATATGGCGTGATCATAAGCTCTGTATACATTGTTGACTTGCTCTGTCATGCATTTGTTGTCTATCAGTTTTGATTATTGATTTATGGATTGGTTGTGATTAGATTTAGTTTGTTTGATCATGATTTGATTTGAATATTCTGTTATTTGATATCTTTTCTATTGATGAAATACAAACGATATCTCTGTTCGATTTGGTTACATCTTGTGCGATATGATGGGCAAATTGGTTGGCTATGCTGATTATATTTTCTATGTTAAGACCAATTCGTATATCATTTATTACATAATCAAATTTCGAATGGATAAAAATAGTGGCTGTTACGATGTGAATTGTATTTCGATGGTAACAAATGTATTATTCGATTGAGATTACAGTGATGGATTGATCGTATCAAGTCTTACGATTTGTGTCTATAATTAAATTCAGTTATATGCCCGGTTTTTTGACTCTGTCAAAACCCTGTCTGTCGACTATAAGGTGATCAAACATGAAGACTGTTGAGTCGATATTTGTGGAGTATGATTTCATCCGATTACAATGGAAGCAATTTATATATCGTGCTTTTAACTGAATGATATCAATCTGCTGTTGTGATTATAATTAGTCAATTACAGTTACAACTATACCTGTGAATCATTTGAAACGCAATAAATGAGAATTGTGGTTGGATTCTATGGATACAGTGATGCATGAAATCGTAATGGCTTTCTATATTGGCAATGATATGAATCCTATGCTAATAGATAATGATTGTTTGTATCTCATACGATTTGGTTTATCATTGATTGCATTCATGGAACAGTCTTGTTAAGATGTGATATGGTTTTATGTCGATTGGGAAAACAGAGCATCTCTACTCTGTCCTGATTGTATTCTGTTCGATTTGGTTTGATTTAATCATTAGTAATTTGTTGATTATTAAAAGATGATTGGATTCGATTTGATTTGATTGTATATCTAGTCATGTTTACTATCCTAGACCAGCTACAGAATCAGAATATTATGTAGCTAAGTCTACAGAGTCATTTTTTTTATTGTTTTCTTAATAAAATACTCCTCTAACTTGATCTTTGTGTCTGTTACAGGCAAATTCGAATTGGCAATGGATATGAGGAGCAGTTGGAAGATATCTTAAGGATTTTACTTGCATTTTTAGTTACTTAGTTTAAGGAATTTTGGGATAATTCCCAGATTGTGTAAAACTATTTGCTATTATTCACAAGGATGTTTTACCTTGTGAAAAACCCATATAAACCTATGGTTTTGTAATAATCGATCATCCTTAGTTGGGGAGAACAAGGATATGGAGTTCTGATTCAAACTGGAGCAGAATTGGTGTTTTGTCATAGCTTTTTCTTTTCAATATATCAACACTTTGTTCCATGTTTTGTATATCAGCTTGTTTATGGTTTAGTATTACTTTAGCTATCTGAATCAAATGCAAAGGATATAATTTTATTTCTGTCATCCATATCTTGTTTCTTCCAAAAAGATAAAATACATAACAGTTGTTAGTTCAATTTGTGAATCATAGCTTTGTCTTCTTCATAAATCGAACTGTAATATATAGATTTGCTGCATAATAGGTTTCCCCTTTTGCAGGAATTTATAATCAGAAAATTGTTATGATATTCTTTTATGTCTTGTTTGTCCTGTAACATACTTCAAGAAGCAGCATAGCTTATCGTTTCCGAAAAGCTTAAGGACCAAACGGTGTGAGTTTCCCTCCTCCAATCAGCTTAGAAGTCATCTTGCGCAGGGCAGACTTGGAGCGTTTCCAGGTCAATTAGTATTTAGTCTACTGCTTTTATTAAGTAGTTTAATCTAGATATAATTTCAATTTGTTTTAATTTCAGTTAGTTTACTTTCTTATTCATAAATCATAAAATCAAAAAAGAGTTATCTTCGCTGTCTTGGGACAGCAAGAAAATTAGTTTCACAGGTTTTATTCAAATCTGTAGATTGTATGCAATGTATATTTGTGAATAAACTGTAATTGAATTGATAATTAGATAGTTGATTTGAGTTATTATAAGAATAATTTGTAGTTTGTAGATAGAATAGTTTGCATAGTTTATATTTTAGTGTATTAGTTCCTTTAT